>CM052896.1:120529242-120576602 GCA_028534135.1 Potos flavus
CCAGCTAGGAACCAAGAGTTGGTGTAAGGCTTCGAAACTCTTGGCTCCAAACACCAATCTTTTCAACTGCCATCACACCATCTCTTAAATAAATGGGAATTTTTAAAAAAGAAAAAAGAAAAAGGAAAAGAAGAAAAAAAAAATTTAAGAAGGGAGGAAGAAAGACAAAGAAAGAGAAAGAATCGTAATTTATTTGCTCTTCATGAAGTCTCACATGGGCTCGGGCCTATCTCCACGTCTATTATGTTCCCGGTTTGGGTGCGGGTGGGGGGTGGGGGGTGGGGGGTGGGGGTGGGCGGGGCAGGGGTCTGCAAAGTGCCAAGTCCCTGCGCGTTCAGCCTCTTCTTCTACGGCTCTTCATTATATATATCACATTGCTTCGAATTCTTGGAAAGGTTTTGAAATACCAGGTTTTTAAAATTAGGAAACACAATAGGATTATTTTTTGAGGGGCAGAATTAGGTAATTTATATTGTTTAACAACCATTTATAGGAGGATATTCTAGGAAATGTACTGTATTAATGCAGACTTAAACCAGATACATTTTAAGAGACACTCCTTCTTCAACTTTTTTTTAGTCTTTCTTTTCTTCTCTATTTTTAGATTCACTCGCAGCTTTTATAATAGGATACGGAGAAGTAGTATACTTGGACTGCCAGGATCGATTAAAATGTATATCATTTTTGCATCTGTTTTGAGAAGGCAGATGACAAATCCCTAATTTTAAAACAAATTATCAAATATTTCAAGAAGTTGGATTGAAGATTGCTCTTTAATCTCTTAAAATTTTAAGAATTGCATTGCTGTGAATGATTTGGCAGGATTTTTTTTTTTTAAATGAGTTTTTCTGATTTAAACACAAGCTTTCCTTCTTCTGTTCATAAAAGCTTACATATCTGCTCCATTTTACAACAATAATCTTCAGGGCGAGGTTTCAAGTCCTCCTCAACCCTCCCCCCCTTTTTTTTTCCAAAAATGAAATTTACAGAAGGCAGAAAGCATACATGTTTCATTTTAAAAATTGAGTAATAACGCTCTAAAGAATGTATTTTAAGAGTGCCTTCTAGGCTAGAAGTTTGCAAAACATCAGCTGCTTATCCTTGTGTGGGGTTTTGTTTATGCCTTTCTTTTAAAAATCTATTTTTGACCTCCTGAATTTAGTACAGGTTGCTTAAAAAATCAAATGCAAATATAAAATTTACCTGGAATCTGCTTTAGAACTTGCGTTAAGCCGTATTATAATTCTGTTCTCTGTTTTTGCTTTTAACAGTATGAATGATTTATACCATCTTGTGTTTTCAGTTTCCTATATGGTGAAGGAATGCCTTTCTCATTCATTCCACTTATTCTCTCCTTTCTTCTTCACTATCTTGTCTGTGCAGAATTACCCAACCCAGGCTGCCATGCAAGGGGAAAACTCGAACCCTTTGGTATTTCGTTTTATTTTTCAAAAGTAAAGTGTACTTTTTCAAAAGTCCGTTTTCTCCCTTAGAATAAATAGCAGAGTGAGTGTATTAGCTAAGAAGAGACTGTTCCTTAATTTGTGTCCCATTTATTGAAAACTCCAGTTTCTTCGCTGCGGGTTCTAATTTATTTTGCATTTCACACAGTGCACCGTAAACATAATGTAAAGTTTCAAAGCTTAATTAACAGCTACAGGATAACGGCAGGCCAAGTTTTTAGAGGCATTTAAGCCTGGCTCCAAGAAAATGAAGAGGCTTCCATGCAGGAAGCTGTGAACTTCTACCTCTTAAAATAATAAAACTCAGCGGATCCAGGAATCGTGCCTTTGCGCTCGATGCCGGGACCCACATACCTGCCTGCTGAACTTCTATCGATCCGGCCTGCCTCTCGCAGGAGCCGTGCTCTGGAGCTGTTTTTCACTTACGGAGATGAATGAGGTAGCCACAAGAAAAAAAAAAAATTCCATGGCACTTCATCAAAGTTTGAGAAAAGCCATCTTTAAATTCCACAGCGGTGGAGGTCTGGGCAGAGTCACAGGCAACTTGAACCCACCCTGGTCCAATGATGGGAAGGACAGAGGGAATTTCTCAGACCCGCAGCTGGGACAGAAGAGACACAGCTGCACCTGTAGTTGGGAGTGCTGATGCGGTCCCTTACCCTCCTTGCTCCTCAGTTTTCTCATCTGTAGAATGGGAGAGAGAACAGAACTGCCCACACGTGGGGAACTGTGCTCTCCATGCTGCCATGAGTGTAACCGGAGAACAGCTAAGTCTGGCTTACGCCCCGCTTCAACTGAACTTAGACCCCTCAGGGCCTTGGTTTACCCATTTTGTAAATGAAGGAGTTGAACTTTGGCCTCTGACATTTTCCTCGGGGCTGGTGGAGGAGACCCCGGGCATCAGGAGGGCCAGATGTCCCAGGTTTCACATTTACTGAAGGTCTCAAAGTAGACTTGAGCATCTCACGCTACGGGGGAGGGGGGGGATCCACAGTCAACACGTAGTCATTTGCCTGAAATACACTGTGGATACTTACCTATTATACATCTTTTAATTACTTTGGCTGCTGCACAGTTTCATCCCATTGCCCTATTTGTGTAGAAGGTTACTTTAGTGTTTGATGTACCTGTTCGGCATTCTCAAATTTTAAAAAAGAAATACTAAGACCCTCAAAAGATCCCCTCAAGCTCTTCCAGTTTTCGGAATGTATTTGCAAAGCAAGATGGTTTTTTGTTTTGTTTTGTTTTAAGCAAGCTCTTCACCCAACGTGGGGCTTGAACTCAGGACCCTGAGATCAAGAGTGGCATGCTCCCCCCACTGAGCCAGCCAGGCGCCCCATCAAGGTGGTGTTTTTATTTCATGTCAGCAACCCAGCTCATGCCCCTTCTAAAGCAAATGCTGAGCGAAGCTGGGACCCGCAGCGCTGGTCTGCGGGAGCCGGCACCCCGCACCACGCGGTGCCTACCCAGCAGCCTGCAGCCACCGCCGGGGAGGACGTCCTCCGCCCCTGGGGCGCGGGAAGAGGGATAAGCTGGCGACCCGCTTTCAGAGCCCGTGCCTCCAGCCACCTGGTGCTGTGGATGCTTCGGGAAGTCTCTGCCCTCTCCCCTGAAGCTGGGGGAGAAAGGAAGGCTGGGCGAAAGCAGAGAAAGAGGCTGCGACAGTTTCCTGGGCTCCTGGGGAGCGGGCGGAGGGGTGGCGTGGCGAAGGGCCCCCGGTTGGGCGAGCCCCCTGGATCGGAACGTTCATCTCATTTCGTGGCTGCGCAGAACTTAATCACAACGAGAACAATACACTAAGCAAGAAAAAAAAACTTAGGAAGCCAAGCGGGACGGGACCGTGGGGACGAGCGCGCCCACCCGGGGCAACCCTGCAGTGTGGGGACGACCGGGCTGGGCCGGAGGAGGGGTGCCGGGGTGGCGCGCCCTCCCCGGAGCGGAAGAACGCAGGATTCCCGAGGCGCAGCGGCGCGGGTGTCTCGGCTTCCCGGCCTCTGCTCTGGGGCTTGTGCCGCGTGGGTGGCGCGAGCAGCCACCCCCAGAGGGGCCTGGTCTCTTGGGCACGGGGTCTGCAAACGCGAGCAAGCGCCAGGGCGCCTTGCAGGTTGGGAGGTGACATCCTAGGGGCCGCGCGGGGACCTGCGCTGACAGCCCGGACGGACTGAACCCACCCGCTCAGGTCCGCTGCCGGGGAAGCGCCCCTGCACGCGTTCAGAAATCCGCCCAGATTGGAGAACTTCCCAAATAGGAATGTTTCCCTCTCTCTAAAGAGCAGCCTATTGTAACCAGATTCTTCTCCTCTCCGCGACAATCCCGGTCTCCAGACCCCGAGTTGCTGGAGATGGGGGTGGGGCGGGCGGAGGGCAGCGCTGGGGACCCTGCCGCCGGGGGACACTCAGGCTGTCCCTGAACCACAGGCCTGTGCGCCTGGCTGGGGCGCAGCGGTGGCCAGAGGCTCAGGCGTTCTTTTTTGTTTTGTTTTGTTCTGTTTCTGAGCGAGGTGCGTTTTTTATTCTCCCGCGTGTGGAGCTGAATTCAATACCATTTTCACCCTTTCTTGCGTTTCCTTTTCGAATCCGCCCTTCCGCCTTGCGCGCCCCCAATCTGCCCCCATCTCGGGCGCCCGGCCAGGCGCAGGTGAGCGCTCGCGGTTGCAGGTGCGGTTGATGTTCTGGCCGCTGCAGGGACGCCCAGGTCGTAGGGGGAGACGACCAGGGGGAAGCGTCTGGAGATCAAGATCTGCCAGCGCCACTGCGTCTACTTTATCTCGTGGCAATCGCAGCTTCCTGCCTTTCCACCCACTCTGCCACCGGGGTGGGTTTCATTTCAGGGTAAAGTGAATTTAATTCTCCCTCGTTTGTCTAAATCTGGGAGGTGGGGGTGAGGAGGGCAGTGGGTTGTTGGCCAGGACTTACTTCCCGCTGGCCAATACCACTTGGAGAGAAAGGTCAGTGTCCGGGGTCCTCAGTAAGTCCTTCTGCGATGCCTCCACCTGTCTTGGTTTCTGTTGTCTTTAGTATATATATAGATTTGTAGCCCAATGATCCCTCGTGGCCCCAAAGCTTTCCTCCCTGTAATGAGCTCTACCGTTGCAGACAGCCTCCTGTGATCCCAGCAATGAGCCCGGCCCTCTATCCCGCACCACCTCCGGCTTGTCCGCAAAGCCGGGCTTCCTAGCCAAACAGACAGTGGGCCCTTGGGATCCTTCGAGAATGTAGGGTAGAGTTTTAAGGCTGTCTACTCTAGCTCGAACCCCTCCATAGGCTCTTCCTCAAATCCCCTACCAGGCTCCCTAGCAGAATTTAGAGGCTTACGCTCCCCCAGGTCAAGAATCCTGGAGTGGTAATCTCCCACTGCAGTGTGACTTTTTAGGCAAATTCCTTAACTTTTCTTGTTTCTGTTTTCTTTTTTGTGAACTTGAAACACACACACACACACACACACACACACACATACACACAGGCACACGAACAACACTACACACTTACCTTGGCTGCTGGGTTGTTGTGTTGGGTTGTATGCTTGTAAGCACTTTGAAAAACTGGAAATCACCCAATTTGAAGTGATACGGATAGGACCAGCTATTACGCACACAGGCGTGCAATATACGTGGAAGAATGAAGGGATCTCATGGAATAGACCAAATTAGATTAAAAATGAAAAGCCGAAACCCCACCATGCCCAGCAGAGGGGATGTTCCAAGTTACCTGTATTCTTGGCAGAGTTCCGTTCTTTCCATTTTTTGTTTTGTTCTTTTCATCCTGTTCTTTTCAGAACCTGCTTCTACAAGGAAGCCGGAGGCCTTGGAAGCTTTACGGAGGCCCGTGGTGGAATGAGGTGCACGTCCCCATGTAGATCTCAGCTCCCCAAGAGCTTCCAAAGCCCGAAAGGTGTGATGCTCCCTGGGGGGAGCAGACCCACCTGCGGCTGTCCGCCGGCTGAACCCCTTTGTGGGCCTGCTGTGCCTTTTCCTGTCGCTACAGCGGGGCCGAGGGCGCCTGTGCCCTGTGTTGAACGCACCAGACAAGACTCACGGGGACTCTCTCGTTGCTGAGCCCTCTGCTGCTCAGACAAGCACAGGGCCGAGGGTGTGGCTGCGTGGATGGTCTCCTTTGAGGGACATCCTGTAAAGGGCAGGTGAGATAGGAGAAACTGAGCCACGGTGTGTTGGTGTAGCTTGGCCCCCCGAGTTAAGCGGTGGAGCTGGGATTCCAAGCCAGGCTCTCTGAGCCCCGAGCCTGCACTTGGAACGTGTTGGGCACGGTACCTGGCACCCGGCCAGCGCCCGATGGCTGGAAGGAGGCACTTCTTGCTGTTTGAGGGAAGACCGGGCATGTCCCAGCCCTACCCCCTGCTAGCCTCCTTTATGAGTTGACTTTAATTTTGAGGGTGGCAGGGTAAGCCTGTGGGGTCCGTCACCGGAAGCACGTTTATTAGAGCTGAAATCTTCCAGGCTTGCATTTGCTACTTTAAAACTCTTTGGACGGTAATGAATATGGATGGGGGTAGTTGTCCATGAATATGGAGGAGCGGGTGTGTGGGGATGGATTACTATTTAACATTAACCGCGGGCGACCTTTCCTCCGGTCTGACTTCCCCGCAATATTATCCCGAGAAGGGTCAGCCCTCGATGCTTTTTTGCAAAATATGATTAGTCACTTCTTGCCACATGTGCCTGGTCCCGGACCTTATTTGCCATTCTATATAATTATTAGAAGAATCTTCTAATTTTATTTGAAATTCTAAGTTGACACGTATGTCAAAGTGCCGCGACACGGCAGGGTGTGTAATTTCTCTTTTGTTAGCCTCATCCGGGCTCCTGAAGAATTACACTCAAAGGAAACATCGACTTCATTCACTTCCTCATTGCCGCAGTTCCCTACTGGACCTCTTAATCGTCGCCGGGAGGAACTGCTCCCCAAAGCAATGCCTGTCCCCTCGCAGGTACAAGGGATGGCCCGGTCGGGTGGCTTTGCCAGAGTGTGACACCACAGCCCATGGGTTTTTTAGAATTTTCTCTTTGCACTTGCTGTTCCTTCTGTCTGGAATGCTTTTCCTTACTGTTCATCTGCTCGGTGAACTTCTGTCGATTCTCTAACACTGAGCTCAAGCCTTCCGTTTTGCAGCCCTCCCTGACCCCCAGGAGTTGGCTTCAACCCCCCCCCAACGCCCCTGTACCCTCTCTGTCGTAGCACTCTTGCCCTTGGCTGCATCCAGATTTTTTTTTAAGATTTTATTTATTTACATGACAGAGAGAGAGCACAAGCAGGGGGAGAGGGAGAGGGAGAAGCAGGCTCCCCGCCGACCAGGGAGCCCCGTGGGGGGCTCTAACCTGGGCTCATGACCTGAGCCAAAGGCAGATGCTTAACCGACCGGGCCACCCAGGCACCCCTGCATCCAGATTTCTATGTTGCTGTTAAATATTGGGGGTGTCTGGGGTGTGTGCGTGTGTGCGTGCGTGTGTGTATGTGTGTGTGTGGTTACAAATAGGCGCTCTGCAGTCAGACTTCGTGTTTTGACCCTCCCCTGGCTTCCTAACTCTGTGACCTCATTTGTGTCGGGGGGGGGGAGGTGATAATATTGCCTGACTCCTGGTTCGAGAGGATTAAATGAGTTGCGTTGCTCAAACTGCTTTGCCCTGCAATGGGCCTTCCAGAGATACCCAGTGTCGTTACCCCCATTGTCGGTCTTTCTCGTGAGCCGTGAGCTTCCAGGGGCAGTGAGAGAGGCCTTTGTATTTACTCCCAATCCCCTGGCTGTAGTTTGTGCTGTATTCCCAGCACTCGGTATATAAGATGCTCTCAGCTCCTGTTTCCAGAAAGAACGAGAGAGGCAGTTTGCCGCTGGAGCCGTCGGATGTCCGCTGTCGGCATTCCTCCCTGGCCCCCCCGTTCCTAGAGCACCTCCTCCTTGCAGGCCTTGTGCAGAGCTCTGCAGTGGCTAAAAAGGGCAGAAAACTTTCCACCTAATTCACGATGGAGTCGGGGTGACAGCAAGCACGTGGGCCACATGACATGCTGGGACAAGAGAGAAATAAGTCTGTGCTCGGAGACACAGTTGGTCCCCGTTCTAGTGCGTCCCCCCCCCCTCCCCGTGTCTGACTCTTCTCACTGCAGGGCAGGGTTAGCCATTCCTGGAGGCTAGAAGCTCAAGAACTTGAATCCGAAAGTCCCGGGGGAGGGGTCAGAGTGTGGGGAGGGGATGGGGGGAGGGCATTCACTGCCACAGGCTCCTTGCACATCTTCACGGGGTCATATGTTTTTAAATTCATTTCCTAGGGGTGCCAGGGTGACTCAGTGGCTTAAGCATCTGACTCTTGATTTCGGCTCAGGTCATGATCTCAGGGTGGTGAGATCGAGCCCTGCATCGGGCTCCATACATCCTGGGTGAGGAGCCCGCTTAATAAGATTCTCTCTCTCCCCCACCCTCTGCCCTTCCCTCCCTCCCCCTGCTTGCATGATCTTTCTTTCTCTCTCTCTCAAAATTAATAAATACATAAATAAAAGAAAATAATTTATTTTGCTAAAGACCTCCACTGCAGCTACTTGAAGCTTCAGGCCCCATAGGGGCTGGATCTGCCTCAGTGGTGCCACCGTGGGGCTTAAATATAATTCCTGACCACCACCCCCTCCCCCGTGGACTTGAGCCTCAAGCACCTGCTATGAGCCACATTGTGTGCACGTGTTCCAAGCAAAGCACCTACTACAAGCCACACGGTGTATAAGTTTGTACCAAGTAACAGCCAGACTTTTAGCATGGGATGTGACCCCCTTTGTAACCTGACCGGGTCCCACCTTTGGCCCCATTGCTCCCTGGAGCCCAGCTGGGTTCTTACTCTTTCCCGAAGGCTCTGTGCACTGACTGTGTCCACGCTGGGCTTTCCTCTGCATCGCCATAGGCTTCCCCCACCCCTCTGCCTGCCACCGCCTTCAAAGGCCCCTTTTCCCCGAGTTCCCCTGCAAACCGATGCCACCCCCTCGCCCTGTTCCCTGGCACGCCCTCAGCCCGCTTTGGCCGTCCTCACCTGGGATTAGACTTTGCCTCTGACGCTCTGTCTTCCCCCCTTTGCTGGGAGGACGCAGTCCTATTCCCATCCATGCTGCTGAATGTTGAGGCTGATGGGTGCTAACCCAGCTGGTCTCCTCTTCTTTCTCTGGGGAAAGGGGGGACGACGGAGGGAGACGTGAGGAGCAGGTGAGGAGGGAGGGAAAAGCGGGGAGAGAAAGAGTGAAGTTCTTGTATTTTGACAAATGAGTGCTAGAAATAATAGATGGTATAGTTTTGGGGGAGAAAAAGATTATTCGGGCTGGATTGAGAAGGGTCCTCGGCTTGACTCTGAAGGCTGACGAGGCAGCCTGAGTCGAAAGTGGCCAGGAGAATTGGAGGGAGCACGATTTTGTGCTTAGGACAAGGCATCCGTGTTCCTCAGTTTTGTGCCCACCCTGGTTTATGCGGGGAGTGTTAAAAAACTAAAATAAAATGGAAATAATTACCATTCACAAGCAATATCCGAGTATTTACATTTTAAGCAACCACTCCTAGAAACAATGGCTCTTTGTGTTCGAAAATCACGTATTACTAATATCAATCGCACGTTGAAAGGAGTCTCCGCCAAAAAGTCTTGCTGTAGATCAGAAGCTGACAAATAACTCCTTTCTGTTCTTTAGGAGCCATATTCTGCCGCAACTGCTTGAGCGGATAGCATATAAGTTAAATTTTCTTTGAAACTGGCATGTGACATTGCAAAAATCAAACGCATTGTTTTTTGACAAGGCTTGAGGACTAGAATTTAGAAAAGCACTTGGTATGGGAAATGACTGAATTAATACCATTGAAATCGTGGTTATAAAGATTGATAAGGAAGGTTCATTCACTAAAAAATATAATGGCAGATTTAATAATGATGGCATTCATCATCCGTCAAAGGCACTTATTAAGCACCCACAGGTACTTGGCAGTCTGTGGCGTGCTGCACAAAGTTAGACAGACGCTGTCCCTATTCATCGGAGAGCTTGCCGTAGGCCTCCTTTGTTGGGAGCACAACTTCCCCACTTGTCATTGGTGCCTGAAAGACACTTCTTGTCATTATTTGTGCTGTCGGGGTTTCTGATTTTCAAGGGAGGGGGGCAAGGACTTTTTTGTCGTTTCTTTTAATTCTACTACACGAGGAGGCATTCCAGCCTCCAGAGATGTCACCTGTCCGTACGTGAGCTTGCAGGTGGGAATGGTCCTTGTGTCCATTCACAGCATCTGCGGGAAGACGGGTGGTCCTTGTGGGACATCGTGTTACCCCTGGGAGCCCCCACAGGGCTTTGCCTGCACCTCTGTCAGCATGTGTTCCTGTACATTCTGCCCATCTCAGTCTAGACAGTGAGCGAGCTGAGGGCATGGGTCCCGCAGCCGCGAGCACTCGGGACCCCGGCTCCCTGTGCCACCTCGCCGGAGATCAGCAGTGTGGTTGACTACCGAATGAGGCCACAAAAGAGTCCACGAAGCAATAGAAGGTCAGCGGTAGATCTTATCCAGTGTTTGTTATACTCAGCTCCTGACATCTTTTGTCCTAGACGCATGGACGCACCGGGATATACGGGGTTGCCTATCTGCACCCGGGGAGGGGCTGCCCTCTCTAGTAACTGACAGTGAGCCCCGGGCACACTGAAAACGAAGGGTGGGGAAAGTTCTCCTCAAGCTTTCTCCCTGGAAGGGTGCTGTCAGCTGGCATTCCGTGGCACAATGACCTGTGTCCGCGAGCTCCAACTCACAGGCAGCAGCAAAGAAATTGCATCCAGTTCAAGGTTTTTTAAAAAGACCATGCTCGGGGTGGGGGTAGGGGGCGCATGGCCGATGCTGAGCTTTCATTTCATGCGATACCCTTGAGTTGTAGAGATTTTGATATAAAAAAGAAATCAAATTTTGGACCTTTCTTGTCGTTTTTGAAACTCTTGGTGAAGTTGCTTGCTCTCCTGCCCAAATATGCCTCATGCCAAGAGCTGAGTTATGTGTGCCTCAGACGTTTTCAAGATAACGTTTGTTCAAGATAACATTTGTTAATCTGTAGGCTTATTGGTGGGGTAACGGGATTAGTAACACAGCGGGTTTCCTTTATCACCGTGGCCAGTGGGAAGCTCAGATATTCATGCTGTCACTGAAGGAGGGAGTTTCCTGGCACATTACTTTTTCCTAAAAGCAGAACCTTTATACTCTCTTTTAATTTGTTTTGTCCCATTCCGTGTGTATATTTTTATTACCAACAGCTTCAAATCCTTTTGAAAGTGAAATATGTATTTTTGCATTTATATGTGTCTAAATGTTAACTATATATAGTACATGGTTATGTGTGTTTTTATACATATGTATTATGTACACACGCATACGTGAATATATGTGCACACAGATTCATGAATGATTCCCGAGTCCCTTCCACAGCGTTTACGGGACACCTGCTGGTGGCCAGGCTCTGTTTGGTGCGTGGAGGAACCCGGCCCCACACAGGGCAGCTTCCTCCTTTTATGTGGCTCACCTGCTGAAGGAAGCAGACTGGGGTAGAAATGACATCATACGCTGATGTGCTTTGGAACAGAGGGGAGGGAAGGAATCTCGGCATTGCCGTCTGTCCGAACTCTGTGCTTCCTTCAGCTGTGACATCGAATCTGTCCCCCACCTCCGTCCTAGCTCCGCGCACCTCCCCACCCCCACCCCCCACGGTCATGGCCACCCTGGTCGCTCACGTCTCCAAGCGTTTCTCATCTGGCAGCTCTTCCTCCATTCTTCTTTGCATTTGTCTGGTTATTTTCCCTAAAATGTAGTTTTTATCTCTTAAGCTTCCTACTGATGATCCCGCCCCCCCAACCCCCTCCCCCCCAGCCATGTAGGTCCTATGAATGCTGGTCGTAGGTGGTGCTCACTCTGAGCTTCTGGCTTTGTGCGTATTATCTCATTTAACCCTAGGGGGTAAGCACGGTGACAATTCCCATGTGGCAGGGAGGGAACCGATGCTCACGGGCTGAAGCCACCTGCCTAGCCCCCCGCTGCCGCATCAGCGCCCTTGGACTTCAAGCTCGTGGCCTCAGCTCTCCTGATGTTTGGGGTTCTGCTGCTTTGTGGCTTTCCAGCATCTGGTCCTCTGCCCTGGCTCTGAGCTTATTCCTGTGTTTCTGCTGCATTTTGCTCGAAGGAAATTCACTGCTCTGTTCAGTGACTCCTTTCGGGGTTCTGGGCGGATCTTCCCCGGAGCAGGTTCACAGGAGTAGGTCACATGAGCTGATCAGGTGCTGGGTGGTGAAGTGGACGTGGGGATCCAGGATTCAATGGGAGGCTGGTGGTCTCCCAGCCGCTGCATGGAATGCATGGTTCCTCCACGAAGACTTGGCTCCAACCCGCCCTCATGTTCACCCTCCCCCCGGATTCCCGCAGTAGTCCTTGAGAACCAGCAATGATAGTGGGGTCTTATTGCTCAGATGCCTTTTGGTTGCAAGTAACAGAAACCAGCTCAAGCTGGTCTAAGCATCTCCTAGTCCCCTTTGCCTCCTGGATACTTGCCTTCACTCGCTTGGCTTGTCATTTCCTTACACGCAGTGGCGGCGGGCACCTGTGCTGTGTCCTTTCTACGGCGGTGAGTATCGCACTGAGCCCAGAGAAGATGCTCAGTAAATTCCTTGGCCCCTTTCTAGGAGCTTGGGATCCACCAGTGACTAAAACAAGTCCTGCCTTCCTAGAACTTGCGTTCTTCAGAGGAAGAGACAATAAATGACACCCACATGATAAATCTGATTGTGTAGTGTGTTAGGAAAAAGAAAAGGCAGAACGGGATAAGGAGGGGAGAATCCTGGCAGGGGGAGGGGTCCGGGAAGAGGGTAGATCGCAGTATCAAAGAGTAGAGTAAGGGCAGTCCTCATAGAGAAGGGAAGGAGACATAAGGGGCTATGTGTGGGAGCCATGTGGTTATCTGGGAGGGGGAGGAACATTCTAGAAAGACCAGCAGTGGTCCTTCTATCTAGAAGGACACACAGGCCATGAGTCCAGAGTGTGCCGGGAATGTCTGAGGACCAGCAAGGAGGCCGGCGTGGCTGGGGCCCGACATTTAATTTTTCCTCAAGCGTGGATGGAAGATTCCTTTTTGGGTGCACACTTCTGCTCAACATTGGCTTGTCTCGCACTTTGGAGAGGTCAGCGCGAGAGTGCAGGCTTCTTTCACTTGAACTGTTCTGTCTTTCGAAGAGGGTTGCCCATCAGGGTTCTGGTCGTGTGTGTTCCAAGGAGTACTTTTTTTTTTTTTTTTAAAAAGCCCGGCTTGGGGAGCTGCTTCTGTTTGTAGATAAATTTCAAAAACATCGTCTTCCAGCTGCTGTGTCTCCACGGCACATTTTGGATGCCTGACATTTAAAATCCTGGAAACTAAGCCTCCAGTGTCTCATATCTCTTTGGAAATGATGAATTTCAAATGAACGCAAGTTAATGTAGTGCTTGTGAAGGGCGCCAGACAAACCGTGTTCAAAACTGTAGACTCTCGACAAAACAGGTCCAGCAGGGCCGCTCTCGGCAGATGGCTTTGCCCTCCCAGCCTTGCACACGCCCAGACGTCGCCTCTCAGTGTGAGAAGGTAGTTCCTGTTTACTTCCCCTTGGCTACCTCGCCTGTGGGTGACCACGTGATTCCCAGCGAATTGTCTAGCCTCATGCAAGTTAGTAATTGGATAAATAATCAAGTTTTGATTTTAACTGGGATTTTTGGTGTCGGGCAGAGGCAGTCAGGGACACTTGGGGGATCTGAGTGGAGCTTTGTAGCTCATGTCTATCTACTTCTTTCTTTGGCCGCGTGGTCCAGGCCCCTTGAACAGGTGTTACCTGAAGGCGACTGTCTCTCAGCAGTGATACTGATCCATAGTGATGCCAACTCTTGGCATTTGGCGATGGATAGTTCTTTGCTTGGGGGGTGGTCTTGCCAAACGGAAGACGTTAAGCCACATCTCGAGCTTTTCCTGCCCACATGCCAGTAGCCCCTCTTCCACCTGTGGCAACCAAAACATCTCTAGACATTGCCAGATGGCCTCTGAGTGACAGCATCTCTGTTGACCGTCAGATTCCAGGGGTGACACTCAGCAGCCCCTATTTTTAAAAAATTGTCTTGCAAACGTCATGCTGTCACCGTAACAATCCATGAGTGGGACGGGGATTAGACCTCACGACAGTGAAGATGGGAACACCCACTTTTTCTTTCCTTATTCTAAGAGGAATATGTGTTTATTGTAAAACTTGGGAGCCAAGCACACACCACACAATTAAACTAGAATTCATCGGTGTTCTCACCAGCTGTCAACAAACTGCCATGTAAGAGGTCTAGTCTTTTTTATGCATGCATCTAGGTGAGTAGCAATGGATACACTTTTGGTACAAAAATAAGATCATGTTTTTATACTGTGTCCTAATCTATTCCCTTCTGCATGTGCATCCTAACCATGTTTCGTGCTATTAAATAATCTTACCTGTGATTCTAATCGCATTACGGAGATGGGCTGTCATTTACTCAGCGGGCCCCTACTATTGGCAATTAGGTCATTCTCAGTTTTCCTCTGTAAACACTAGCTTTGGCTATTCCCTTTTCAGATTCAGAAACACTGGGACAGACTGAGAAATTGAATACTGGACTTTGGTTGACAGGGAGGGGATGAGTGGAACTCTGGTGAGTTGAGAGTGACATCGGGTCTTTTAAGCTTTGGTCACCACTGACTTGAGGGGGGATGGAGGAAAGATGATGAGTTTGGTGGCGAATTCGCTCACTCTGACACCGAGCAGTTAGACAATTGAGGTGCCTGACGGCCAAGTAGAAACAAGGGTCCGGGCTTGAGATGGCCATCAGGAGTGAACTTCCTAGAGGTGGGATCGAAGCCTTTAGCACACCACTGTCCAATAGAGTCTAATGCAAATCACAAGTGTCATCTTCACGTTTCTCGTGGCCAGAGTAAAAATGTAAGTTAAAAGAAACAGGTGAGAATATTTTAATAATGTATTTTATTTAACCCAATATATCCAGACTATGATTTTACTGGGTGACACTAGCTACATTTCAAGTACTCAATAACTTTGTGTGGTCAGTGACTTCCATGGTGGACTGATAGCATTGGGGCATCATATCATAGCAGCATTCCCTTTGTCCCTCAGGGGATATTTGATAATGCCTGGAGACCTTTTGGTTGTCACCACTGGAGGAGATGCTATGGTACCTAGTGAGTCAAGGCCAGGGACGGAGCAACACATCCCACATTTGCATAGGAAAGTCCTCCAAGCAAAGAATTATCCAGCCCGGATTGTCTTTGGTGCTAAGGTTGAGAACGAGTCGTGTACGGCTGACCTTTGTTCAAAGGGCCACGGAGTTCACTATGGGTCAGGTACGTGTGAGGAGCCTCATGGCATCGTCAGGGTCACTCTAGGAAAGAGCCAGGATTGGCATCCCCGTATTACTGATGAATTAACTGAGGTCTAGAGAAGTTAGGTGCCTCTGTCCAAGGTCCTGGAGCTGGGCTTCACCCTCAGGCTGTCTGAGTCAAGAATAGAGACAGAGAGTGGCTACGTGGAAGCAAGCTTGGGTCACCTTCAGTTCAAGGTCTTATTTGCACTTGCTGCCCAATTAGCATAGCACCCCTGTATTCCCTTCTTGTCTTTGAATTTTTTTATTAAGCGTGTTTACTTCATCACATCGCTATGGTCAGGTGGAACGCGGTCTAGTCTCCCGTGGCTACTGATGGGCTCTGTAGTCTTGGGCAGATCCGTTAAACACTGAATTCGAGGCATTTTCATCTGTAAAATGGGCACAAATAACACCTCAAGGATTAACGTGGGGGCTGAACGCATTAACGTGCTTGGAAGCCTTTAACACGTATCCACCGGGTGCTTGGCAAACCTGAGGCAGGACGGTATCGCCACATCCTTGGTCTAAAGAGTCTGTCATCGGTAAAAGAAAGGATCTGATGCCTGATTTTTAAAGAGCCAGAAGCATGTGCACATCTCATCATCTTGAAGCTCACAATCGTGCGAACGAGATGCTGGTCAGCGGAATGATGTTTCTAGAGCGTTTCAAAGAACAGCCGTTGCTCAAATGCTTCCCTGTGCCCGGTGCCTCGAAACATTTTAGGAGCCGTCGGATTTCTGAGGCAGAACAAAGCTGAAGAGAGGTAGCATCCAAAATAGCACATTAAAAAAAAAAAAGTCTGAGCAAGGGCATTTGCAGTATGGAAGCAGAATGTTAATTGAAATCTGACTTTGCCAACAGGAGCTTTGGAAAGAGCCCAATCAGGATTAGACTAATTAAGACATCTTTAAAATTGAACAGGTTGGACTGTCTTAGAGAAGAATTGAACCAAATGAAAACTATATGCTAAGGAATGTGACTCTGGAGGCTTGAAAAAGGAAAACAAACAAACCTGAAAATACGTATGGGAAAGTCAATGGAAGGCCGCAGAGACCCTGGCTCTGTGGGCTGGAGCGAGTCAAATGTGCCAAATAGGAAACTACATTTTCTAATGCGTCTCTGACGTTGGCTGGCTGGTTTCGTCATTAGGCCAGTATGCTGTCCACAGCACCTTGCAGATAAGCTGGTTTTCTTCTGTTTTTTTTTTTTTTTTTTTTCCAGGGACCAGTTCCCTCGTCCTTGCACCAAACGTGAAAACCCAAAATATCCAAACAGAACACATTTTTATTGCGCCGCATTGTGTAATTTTTAAGTCGTGTTCATATGGCTTATCTCTCAGCTTTACCTCCTTTGTTTCCCACCAAGCCAATCAAGAAGTCTTTATTTTAATGCGTTGCTAAATAAAGTAGTCCTTCTACAAAAAGCACAGATAAGACGCCTAATTTTTAAGATTGTGCTAAGTACTGAGCTAGCCTGACAGCCTATATTTAGGATAATGATTTATTTGCTCTTCGGGAAAGCTAACAATTTACTGTAAGATTTTGGATACAAAAGGTGAGGTTATACCAGCCACACAATATAATCAATAGTGTTACTCGGTACATCGGAAGATTCCAGTCCTCTCGAAAAATATTTTGACAAGACTTCAAACAGTTAAAACTTCATCTCTATTTGCTCATTATTGGAAACAGTAGTGTGTGTGTGCCGACTGCATCACAATAAATATTTCTGTGATCGGGAAACTTGTTACAGTCCAACAGCAAGTTTGCTCAAGCCTTAAATTATTTTTCATAATCTGTAAATAATGTTGACATTACTTTGGCATTATAATAAATATTAAGGCTATTTGGAAGTGAATATGCTAGTTAGATGCCTGCCTAACAAAACAAACTTATTTATATTATTGGCACATAGGATAAGAAACATCACAGGCTTCTGCATTTGGCAAACCAGGCTGACATATTTCGTATTATCATTACATTTGTTTGGGGGTTCAAAAGTCATATAATTAATGCACTAATAAACTATTTTGTAGAGCTGTTTTTCAGAAGCACATTACCGAATGCTTTTTAAATAACATAATAACCCAAGTCTTGTTCACAATAAATAGCAATTGATAATAAAACAGTTAACTGAATGGTTTAACCATTTTTATTAACAACAAGTAATGCGACTTTAGAACATGGAGAGGAATAAACAAGGGAGAAAATTGAAGTTTTCAGAGTAATTTTTGCAGGCAAATGGATTGTGATTTGTGGGAAAGATATGGGAAATGAAATCTAGATGCTGGTGGTTACAGACAGGGATTTTTCTACTGGCCGTGGTGCTCTTGTTCTGTACGAAATCAGAAGGGGAAGGAAAGAGGTCCTAGCAGAAGGAATAAAAAGGTAGGGGCACCTGGGTGGCTCAGTGGGTTAAAGCCTCTGCCTTCAGCTCAGGTCATGATCTCAGCATCCTGGGATCGAGCCCCGCATCGGGCTCTCTGCTCAGCATGGAGCCTGCTTCCTCCCCTCTCTCTGCCTGCCTCTCTGCCTACTTGTGATCTCTCTCTCTGTCAAATAAATAAATAAAATCTTAAAAAAAAAAAAAAGGAATAAAAAGGTTCCCATAGAAATGTGGTTTTTAATATCGGAAGAACCACCCCTGTTCCCATTGTACCACTTTCCCTTAAACTGATCACACCATCTGCCCTTCTTTGGGCAAAACCAGTGGGTTAGGGCAGTCCCGTGCCCCGCGTATGAGATGGAGGCTGGGCTCTGGCATGGCCCCCGAGTTCTGGGTTTCCATGGCTTTTCTAGAAAACGCGGCAGGCTTCCTAGGCTCTGCAGATGTCAACCGGGCGTCAATTGTCCCACATTTTTCTCCTCTAATAAACTGAGTGGAGGTCTGTGTGCATATTTGAAGTCAAATCAAATTAGAGGAATTAGCAATACGGTGATTTTTTTTTTATAGTAGAAGAAAACAGGAGAAGCAAACAGTTATTTTTGGGTGAAACTGCTGAGGGTTGAGTGCCCCACCAGCGAGCGGCCACCTGCAGGAAGCTCCTGAGAGATCACGTCAGCACCGTCATCGTCATTGCTGTGGCAGAGCCCCACTTTGTCCCCTCCTGGATCAGACACATGGGGACCCCGGGGGCACTACCAATCATTGAGTGAAGCTCCACCGAACATTCACCGTGTACAAGGCCCTTTGCATGGCGCCGTTTCGCACTTCCTGGTTTGTAAATTGCTTTCTCCTTCCTGGCCCTGGTCTCTCCATCTCACCCCTGCTTTGCTTTCCTTCCTGGCGCCTGCCGCCTCCTGTGGTCGCAGGCCACGCCCATGCATTTCTCTATTTGCTGTCACTCTCCTGCTAAGGTGTCAGCTCCGTGGGACCTCATCTCTCCTGTCCACTGCTGTATGCCTTGCACCTGGTACACAGCAGGTGCTCAATGCCTGTTACCTGGACACCACAGGGCAGACTGGGGAGGCACTATTCCTCTGTTACGAATAACGAAACCGAGGTCCAGAGAAAGCTGTCATCAGGACACCACAGCCAAGCGGTGATAGAGCCTGTCCTGTGGCCCCAGCCCCGGACGCCAGCCTCTCAGCCTGGCTTCCAATTACCCGGAGCACATGCGGTGCACCGCTCAGCTCACCTCGGGGCTCCCTGTCCCCTCTGTGGTTATCGTTTACAAGCATATGTTTGTGACATGGGGGAGTCCGCATGCCTGTGGCCAGTGAGGTCATTTTTAATTTCTTCATCCTCACATTTAGAAGTGATCTTACAGGGGCGCCTGGGGGGCTCAGTCGTTAAGCATCTGACTCTTGGTTTCGGCTCAGGGCGTGATCTCAGGGTCATGGGATCGGGCCCCACGTCGGCGCCCCACGTCGGGCTCTATGCTCAGCATGGAGTCTGCTGGAGATTCTCTCTCCCTGTTCTCTCTTCCTGTCTGTCTTTCAAACAAATAAGGACATCTTTTTTTTTTTTTTTAAAGAAACTGGCTCAGCTCTCTGCTTTTGACTACAGGATGAGTCTTTTAATGCTTTTATTTCTGAACAATATCTATTTTTGTTATTGGAACAAAGCTAGAAAACATTTATTGGAGAATAAAAAAAAAATATAGGAAAGTCTAAGACAACAATTAAAATTATCTGTAAACTCACCACCCAGAGAAAATTATCAACATTCTGATGTGTTCCTTCTAAGTAGTTTTCTTGCTGTGTTCATACATAATTTTTACAAATGTATGTTTGGTTTTTTTGCATTTAATATTAAGTCATGAGCATTTCTCCCCCTCTCGGTAGATAGTCATTAAAATATAATTTTAATGACAGTTTGAAGTCCCTGGGTTGGGTATGTCATAATTTAATAAAACTTCTCTCAATATTCAGATGGCTTCCCATTTTTCATGATTATAAAAATGCTGAGGGGAACGTTCTTGTTTGATACGTGAATGGGAGACCACATCTGTGACTGTCTTTTGGGTGTAGGTCCCCGGGAGTGGAGCTCTCGCATAGAAAGGCATGAGTTTAAAACCCTTAGTGCTTCTGTCAAAGAGTTGTGAACCTCAGTTTCCCTCTTGTCCTTCCAACAAGGCTGCCTTGAGAATGGAATGAAATGCTGTCCACAGGAATTTTCCATTGTTCTCACGCTGCTGTGATAGGCGGCTTTAGCGTTATTCCCGTGCACCTCGAATAAGGCCCTCCAGCTACTAAAAATCGGGACAAGTTTTCTCCCCCTTTCCTAAGAACACCTATGCTACACAGGAATCTGTGGCACAAGACACAATTTGAAAAGGATTTTCATCTGCTTTGGGAAATTAAATCTACACACGTATTTTAGAAACTGCTGTAAATTTCGCTAAGCTACAATGTTTTCCTTCGAAGTCTAGGACATATGGTTAGTCTTCCAGTGTTACTAGTAACAAAGTCCTGAAAATATTAACTATTTCATTCTTCCGAGGATAGTGTAAAATTATCCTTTATTTTCTTTTTTGCCTCCCACACTTTGGTTTTAACAAAAAACGAGACATTCCTATTATAAGTAATTACAGCCCTTCTGTTACAGTCTTTCAGAGCCATAAAATTAGCTATTGTACTAAATAATTAGCACATGCCATTCAGAATATCCTAAAAATTATACGCAACATCAAGCAGGAACTATACACTGACACTTGGCCACGTTCTCCAGAAAACTGCTCAGTGAAAATTAAGTATTGGCAACAGGTGCCTTGAAAACAATTTATTAATCGTAAAAAAAAAAAAAATGAAGCATTTGAATGACGGCATGTGAAAACGTTTTCAAGTTTGGGATTGTCTGAACTCTGACTTCTTAAACACAGTCTTGCTGGCTCGCACAGTAATTGTATCCTTGAGGATAATTCCACCAGTGACGTTCCCAGCAGCTGATTTCAAGCTTACCCACAACCAGCAGAGTCTCCCCCAGGTCCGAGGAGGTCTCCTGGGGAGGATGGGACCCCTGAAAGTTTGCTAGCCCCAATGCACAGAATGGATTGGAAGACGGCCAATCCTCTGCTTTGCTCCTGCAATCACTAAGGATTATATTTACATTAATTTTTTTCAATACTTACTCAAATGTGGCTGTTTTGAAAGGTTTACTGGCTTTGCAGTTGGATAAGGACCTCGATGATTTTTACAAACTGCAGATGGACAGACTTGACTTATTTTCTACAGTCGTGATCATTTCCAGGCCCTCGACCTGGGGGCACACGGCTTATTGAGACTTTGTGTTTTGGAAGTCTCCTACTGAATATCACATCATCATTTTGGCTATTTGGAATGATTTAGCTCAAATTAGGGAAGAGACTGACCTCTGCAATGTTTGGAGTTTTTATTAAAACTTTATTTATTTATTTATTTATTTATTTATTTATAGAGCATGAACGGAGGGAGGGGAAGAGGGAAAGTGAGTCTTAAGCAGACTCTCTGCTGGGCACAGAGCTCGACATGGGGCTCCATCTCATGACCCTGAGGTCATGACCTGAGCTGAAATCAAGAATCGGATACTTAACGGACTGAGCCACTGAGATTTGCTTCATTGTAGCATACACGTAGAAATGGGTAGTGAAGTGACATTCACGTTTGGTACAGTTTGACAAAGGTGAGGGAGTTCTATGCTCAAAATAGAGATAAAGGCAAGGGACATTAAAAATAAAATAATAGTATTACCCCCCCATGAGGTGATACACCATATTAATATTAGACAAAATAGATATACTGGAGTTAAGAGAGTCATTTCAGGGGCGCCTGGGTGGCTCGGTGGGTTGGGGCCTCTGCCTTCGGCTCAGGTCATGATCTCAGAGTTCTGGGATCGAGCCCCGCATCGGGCTCTCTGCTCAGCAGGGAGCCTGCTTCCCCCTCTCTCTGCCTGCCTCTCTGCCTACTTGTGATCTCTCTCTCTGTCAAATAAATAAAGAAAATCTTTAAAAAAGAGAGAGAGTCATTTCATACAAAGAAAAGCTTTAAGAATGATAAAATAGTTTTAGATATAATATTTTAAGATATAAAATATAATGTGTATGCAGGGTTTAAAATGTAAAGAAAAAGTTTATATTACAATTTCTTCTAATTGACAAATCCACAGGATCCTCTTGGCTCTCTCTCCCTTAATTATTGATCAGGGAGGGAAACTGAAGATGGAAGTAATTGACCGGTTGAATGTAATGGACACATGTGGAGCTGGGCACCAATGTCTGTCCAGATTAAAGAATATACATTGTTTCAAAGTTTCAAACCGCATGTATAGCAATGATTCTCGAAGCCCTGGGGTTTTGAAAGCAAGTGATATCAGGTTTTCTGCTGTAACCGGAGAGGAGTATGTCCTGGGCACCAGGACTCTGCCGACCCACCAAGGTAGTTCCAATGTGCGGTCCAGATTGAGAGTCACTGTTCTCGCCTGAGGCAGCGTCAGCTGATTTCAGAGGACCGCCCCTGACGAGCCACTGTCTCTGACCAGATTGCAATAACTGGAGACATCAAAAACAAAAATATAACCACAATAAGTCATATATTTGAAAATTTTAAATTATGCTTCTAGAGCACCTGGGTAGCTCAGTCGATGAAGCGTCTGCCTTTGGCGCAGGTCACGATCTCAGGGTCCTGGGACTGAGCCTCGTGTGAGGCTCTAGGCTCAGCGGGGAGTCTGCTTCTCCCTCTCCCTCTGCTGCTCCCCCTGCTTGCGTGCTCTCAGGCTCACTCTCTCTTTTAAATAAATAAATAAAATATTAAAAATAAATAAATAAATAAAATTATACTTCCAAGCAAGCAATTCATGGGACAATAAATAAATAAGTACTTAGAACTGTCGGTCAGTGAATGTATATATATCATGGTGTACAAATGAAGCTAACGCAGTAAAAAGAGGGAAATCTGCTTAAATCGGGAAGGAGAAATACTGGAAATTAATGAGAAATTCATTTAATAACAAAGAGAAAGAACAGCCGATTAAACCCAAGGAAACTATCAGGAAGAAAACAAGTAAAAGTAGAAATTAATGAAACAGAAAATAAACATACAATAGGAGAAGACAAACAAAGCCAATAGTTGATTCTCTGCGATGATTAATAAAATAGACAAAACTCTTTCAAAGTTAATTAAGAAAAAGAGAGGAAGGCACAAATAAATTATCTTAGGAATAAAAAAAGATGATGCAGAGATTAAATTGATGAGGGTATTATGAATAAAACATGTATGCCAATAAATTTGAAGTCCTCAATTAAATGAATAAAATACTAGGAAAAAATATAACTTATCATAACTGATTGGAGAGGAAATAGTTCTGTAACCATTAAGGAAATTGAATCAGTGGTTAAAAATCTTCTCACAATGTAAGCAGTGGGACCAGATGATTGGAAAGGGGCAGTCTATCAAAAATTCAAGGAACCGATATTTTCATCTTCTACAAACTCTTACAGAGAATGAAAAGGAAGGCCCAATCCCCAACTCATTTTATGAAATTGTCTTCACCATGACGTCAAAATCAGATTAGGGACAATGAAGGAAAGAATTACAGCTCAGTCTCACTGGTGAGCATAGATGCAGAGGCTGAACAAAATTTATTAGCAAAAAAAACTCAACAGCATGTAAAACATATCATACATCACAAAGAAGTTGGGTTTGCTTTAGGAATGCAAGGTTGGTCTTTTGATGGAGAAATCAACCAATGGAATTCTCCACCTTAACCAAATAAAAGAGAAAATCCCTATGATCATCTCAGCCCATGGCAGATAACATGGTGAATAAAATTCTACATCTCTTCATAAAAAATAAAGAATATTCTAATCAAATGCGGACCACAGAGAAAATTTTCTTAATCTGATAAAGGATATCTAAAAACTCTTATAGCAAATAACATATTTATGATTGAATGCTTTTTTTTTTTTTTTTAAATCTTTATTCTAGTTAGTTAACCTACAGTGCAATATTGGTTTCAGGAGGAGAAGCCAGTGGTTTATCACTTTCATACAAGATCCAGTGTTCACCACACCCAAGTCACGATTGCACGTGGGAAACATTCTCGTTACGCCCAGAACAAGGCAGCCGGGAGGGTGCCCAGAGTCACCTAAGCAATCAACCCAGCCCTGAGGGGTTATCAATCAGAAGGCAAAGAAAGGAAGTATAAACAACAGAAATGAAGAAATAAAATCATCAGTATTAGAAGGCAGCGTGATGGTCTACATAAACCCCTTCCTCTTCAGATCCACGAATAAATCATGAGAATCAATTAGAAGTTCATAAGATCAACAGAACCAAACCCAGTGTATAAAAGTGAATTGCATTTCCTTAAATCAACAAAAACTCTTAGAAAGTGTAGGCCAAAATCTATTTATAGCAAAATATTCATAAAATTTCAAGGAGTTTGGTAAAATAGCGATAATCCCTTTATGGAGCAAATTATGAAATTCTGCTGAAAGAAATTGAAATTACCCAAATAAAGATATATTCTTGGAGAGGAAAAGTCAATATAGGGAAGATGCTATTCTCCAAGCCAGGATATAGATTCAGTGAATTTCTGATCTTGATGCCAAGGGGATTTTTTTTCTTTTAAGACAACAACCTGATTCTGAAACATATGTGGGAGAGGAAAGGGCCAAGAAGAGTCAGCACATTTCGGAAGGAGAAAATAAAATGGGGAAGCTTGGTTCGAACAGACCAGAAAACTTATCTGAAGTTAGAAAAGACCAAACAACGTACTGGTGTAGGGACAGACAAATGACCCGTGCAGCAGAATGGAGAGCCCAGGCATTTACTCACACCCATACAGACACCTGAAATACGAGAGGGCAGGCATGGAGAGACAGTGTAGACATTATTAAATTTGGTAATTTTGGGACAACCAGGTCCCCGTAGGGAACAATATGGATCTCTACACCACACACAAAACTCAGTTCCAAGAGGGTCTAGGAAATATACACACAAACGATAAACTCGTAGAGAAGATCTTCATGACCTTGGGGGAGGTTTTCTTAAACATGATACAAAATATAAGGCAAAAGATAAAAACGTGAGATGGAAACTTGGAAATATACTGTTAAAACCACAAATACCTATCAAGAAGCAATAGGTACTCCAGTCCCGTTGGTGGGAGTGTGAATGGGTTCGAGCAGCCTAGAATTCCCAGGGAGGCTGGATGTTCTCTTATCTCATGGTCTCGTACTTCGATTCCTACTGACCAACTCTAGGCTTCTGCTGTCACGTGGGACTTGCTGGGATGGAAATGCTGGCAGTCTCCCCATACAGTAGCCACTTGCCACAAGGGGCTAATAAGCACTTCAGATGTGGCTCCTGCAAGCAAGAGAGTGAATTTGAAATTCTATTCAATTTTAATTAATTTATTTAAACTTAAATAACCACTCTAGTGGATGGTGTCACTGTAAATGATGCTTCTTGAGACCCTTAATGTCATTTCACTCTAGAAAGATGGTAATGTTGGGGAAGAGAATCTCTTTCAACAGCGCACCGGAAGATAGGAACGAGAATGTCCATCCAACATAGACTAGATAAGCAATCGTGGAGTATCCAGACCACATGATACTACAAGGCAATTTGGGGGAGTGAACCCCAGCACATCATCAACGTGAGGAGACCTGAGAAACGCAATGAAAACAAACAAAGGAGGGGCACCTGGGTGGCTCAGTTGGCTGAGTGTCGGTCTCTTGATCTCAGCTCAGGTCTTACTCTCAGCGTCAGGAGTTCAAGCCCCACATTGGGCTTCATGCCCAGCTTGGAGCCTACTAAAAAACGACAACAAACAAACAAGCAAAAAAACAATGATCAAAGGAAAAAAAAAAGAGAAAAATCAAAAGCCAGACTCTTAACTACAGAGAACAAACTGATCGTTGCCAGAGGGGAGCTGGGTGGGGGGAACGGATGAACTGGGAGATGGGAATCAAGTGCACGCTTACCATCACGAGCGCCGGAAGGGCTGAGTCAGTATATCATACACCTGAAACTAATATAACACCGGGCATTAACCGCACTGGGATTAAAATGAAAAAAGAGGAACGGGTTCCATTTATATAAAGATTTTTAAAAGCAAAATAAACAGTCTGTTGTTTGGGGTCACAAATCCACCTGGTCAAACCGTAAAGAAAAACAAGTATTTAGGTTAAACACAGAATTTAGGCTAGCAGGTATCTCCCTGGGGACCAAGGAGGTTGGAGCTGGTGGGGGTGAGGAACAGATGAGGCTTACTATATTTTTATTTGGGGAGGTGGCACAGAGCTATTTTATGAGTGGTGGCATTTAATTAAACTGTACACACATTAGACATTCTTAATATGTAGATTTCTTAGCTAACAAAGAATAGAATCATAGTTCAAAAGTGTTCATGAAAGAGGGGCGCCTGGGTGGCTCAGTCATTAAGCGTCTGCCTTCAGCTCAGGTCGTGATCCCAGGGTCCTGGGTTCGAGCTCCGCATCTGGCTCCCTGCCCGACGGGAAGCCTGCTTCTCTCTCCTACTCCCCCTGCTTCTGTTACCTCTCAACGCTGTGTCTCTCTCTCTCTCTGTCAAATAAATAAATATAATCTTTAAAAAAAAAAGTGTTCATGAAAGTAAGAAGCTACCTCAAATAGCTTCTTATATTGCTCAAGCATCTTCTGCTCGTATTTAACATGTAAATTAAATAATTATGTCAATAGGACCTAAAGACAAGTATCAGCCCCGCGAAATCATCCATTCATGAGCTAATCCAATAAATATTCACTGAGCACCTACTATGGGCAGCGCTCCTCCAAATGGCGGGGATATGCCACGAGGAAAGGCCCTGCGGCCGAGGGGCGGACCTTCCTTACGGTCAAGACCATGTCTTAAATAAAGGACCGCGTGCAATGTTAGTTGTGGTGAGTGCTAGGGGGAGACAGAGTAAGACCAGGGAAGGAGGCAGGGGGGTGACAGTTTTCGGTCAGGCTGGCCAGGAGTTGCTTCTCTGCAAGGCTGGGAGTTGAGGAAGACCCTCAGCGGCAGAAGAAAGGGAGGCCAGAGGGACACCTGGGTGCTCCGTGTCCCTGGCAGAGGGAGCCCCCCACACCAGGACCTGAGGTGGGAGTGTGCCGGGGGTGCCCCAGGGCCCGCGGGTCCCCCTCCCCTGTCTGCACACACTGCAATCTTGGCCTTTACTCTGCAGGGACACCGAGCACCTTCTCTGGGAAACACTGGTAAAGTCTACTGAGCTTAATTATAGAACTAAAATATGACAGTCACACCAGCGCCTAATAACAGCTCGGGCACAGTTTTGCTCTGATGAGAAGAAGTTTCACGTTTTCGCGCGTGGTTCATAAGCCCACCTACCAGCTTCCAGGCAAATCTCCGCGCGTTTTCTCATTGGATCCCTCCAGTGATGGGAAACTCACTCCCTGTCTTCTGAGGTAGACGGATTCCTTTGGAAGAAAGAGTTTCTTGACACCGAACCCAAATATACCTCTTTGTAGGCTGAACCTTGTGCTCCCGGCTCGGCCGCTGGGATTACGCACCACTCGTCCCCGCTCGAGGAGTCGAATTTGAGTTTCGGTTGGAATCACAAACATGGATCGGCTTCCCAGTGTGGACCCAGCAGATGAGGTATTAAGGGGTGACTTCTTTGATATATTTTTTTTAAATTGTAGATTTCACAGAATCATCTGGATTTCTGGCCTGCGAAGACGCCGGCGCCAGACAGCCGCGGGCCCTGTTTGGATGAGGCATGCCTCCTCCGGGGACAGTTTTCATTCCACTTATCTGTAAGTTCATGTACTATATTCGTTCCCACCCAGCCCTGGGAAACTTTTGAGTTTGAGACCCCTTAATGCGTGTTTACTTGACTCATTGAAAGAATGTTGCTACGCGCCCTAATGCTTCTTTTCCCCAGTGTAGACACCCTGCTGTCCTCATCGATGCCCTGCTCTTTCCTCCTTGATTCAGTGCCAACAATCCCACAGACCCCTTTCCTTTTCACGGGGTTTTGTAGATAATCATCTACATTATGATGTAGATGATGTAGATACTCCTCTCGAAAAGGTAGCGGTAGGGCAGATTTTAACGCTTGGGGACGTAGCAGGGTCGGTGCGAGTGCGGACTTTGAGTTCTGGATGCTGAATTCCCCTGTGGCTGTGGGGAGATCACTTGGGGTTCTGGGGCGAAACCCCTCCCCGCCCCTCCGCACCGAGCCTCAAGGCTTCGCGAGGGAGCGCCGGCACTTGGCCAGCAGGCTCGGGGCTGGAATCAGGTGCCAGAAAGAAAGGGCAGAGAAATCCGCAGGAGTCAGAGACGCTGCCTGGAGAGAGCATTGGCTGCTCTGCCCGCCGTCTGCTTATCTGTCCGTTTACTGATTTTTGCCTTCATCAGAAAGTGTGTTCATTCTTTCACCAGAACCTGAGAGGCTGGATCTGAGACGTGGCCTGGTCCTGGAGACGGAGTTCCTGCCCTTGGGGCCCTAAGGAGCCAGGTCTGGGGTCAGGCAGAGCCACCACCTGGACTTACGGACAATATGGAGGGTCCTGGGCAGGAAGCTTGCTGCGGTTTCCCCAACGTTTGGCTAGTTCCCCCACGACGCAAACAGATAAATTCCCAAAGGGATGCTTTGTGCTGATTGAGGGTGTCTAGCTAGAGTGTGCAAGGTCAGGGGCAGACGGGGTGCAGGGCGGCATCCAGCCGTCAAGGGCATTCCTTGACCTTGGAATTATGTAGCTTTCCTTGAGGTCAGGGAATTCCGGCAGCGCTTGCAGATTCCAGCTGAACATCACAGGCGTGCAACGTTCGGCTCCGGAGAGAGTGGGTGTCAGTCAAGCTCGCGTCATTCCTGACTCTGTTGTGTGAACTCTTCCAACCCAGAAAATGCGTGAGGTGCTTCTGGTGGACTTCCGAGGGCCCGCGAGAAGGCACCGTTTCCTTGGATTACCTTTCCAGGAGCTTTCGGGAACAGAAATCCAAATGATGGTGAAAAGTTCATTTTTAGGAATTCATTTTTTTTTTTCCTTTCTGATTCTTTTTTTTTTTTAAAGATTTTATTTATTTATTTGACAGAGATAGATCACAAGTAGGCAGAGAGGCAGGCAGAGAGAGAGAGAGGGGGAAGCAGGCTCCCCGCTGAGCAGAGAGCCCGATGCGGGGCTCGATCCCGGGACCCCGAGATCATGACCTGAGCTGAAGGCAGAGGCTTAATCCACTGGGCCACCCAGGCGCCCCTCCTTTCTGATTCTTGCTAAAGACTGAGCACCAGTGTAACTTGCTCACAGCCCCTCCTTGGTGACGCTAGACCCCGGTGGGCTTTAGGCGGACTCTCTTGCTACTCTCAGAAGTTCTGACATGAAACGCGGAGCTGCCAAGTTCTGTTTTCCTATCACATTCCGGCGTCAGAGGCTGTGCGTGTATGGCTGATGGAGGCTCGACAGGCTCCCCGGCCCCGATGGGAAGTTCTGGGCAGCAGGGTCTGCAAAGCCCCCTTGCACACCTTCAGGAATTTTAGAAATAAATCGGTTCAAGGTGGATCCTCTCGTGGTCACGCAGTAACAGCTGCAGACTGAGCTGCGCGGCGTTCGGAACACGGGAGTTGTCAGAAGTAAAAAACATCTTCCAGTTCCACTGAAGTTAATAAGTCAAGTTAAATCATCCACATATGTGGAAACAGAAGATTTTCAAAGCAGCGCCTTCATTATAAAAAATGTGTTAAAATTAGTAACTATTTTATATCTTGCCTATTTTCCCCATCCAACCTAGTTTTTTTTTTTTTTTTTTAACATCCAAATATAGTTTTGCAGTATTAAGGTAGAGATAGAGATGCACAGAGTCACAAAACTGAGAGATGAAATTCGGATTTATGTTCCGACCCTTCGGGTAGCGAGTGCCCTGGGTCACTCTGACAGCTGGGTTTTAGGGAGCGTGGCCCCACTTGGACTCCCCTCTCTGCTGTCCCGGCCTCAGAAAGGGTTTTCTTCCTCATTTCTCGTCCCGGGGGTTCATCCTGATTTTCGTTACTTCCACACAGAGTCTTTGGGGGAATGTGTTTCTGGTGCCTTCTCTGGACTTGGGTTTTTGCGCTAGGAGAGAAGTAGGTTGTGTGTACACGTTTGTAGGAGGAATTCACGAATACACTTCTTCGCCGCAGGACGGGCTAAGCTCGTGCAGTTTTTCGTCTAGTGCAATGTCATTTCACAGATACAGACGGCCTTTGAGACATGGGCTCAAAAGTCATGCTTGGAATCCGTGCCGCCGAGGCGTTTCTTAGGCATGCTGTGGCGCTTCTGCCTCTGCGGGAGCAGCACCCCTGTTCCCTCCTGGAGGAGAGCCCCCCCCCCCCACTGTAGGGGGTCTCCTTGGACGGTCGCTCATACCATCCCCCGTGGGTGAATATGCGACCCAAAGATTCTCCTCTTTCTGAATCTTGATCTGGGCGAGCCCAGAAAGGAACAGAAGAGGCTGGAGTGGATTCATCCGAACGACAGCGTGGTCGTGGAGATCCTGCCACCTGGGCGCTCAGACCCGCTGAGGCTCCTCTCTTCTCTGAGTCTGTCCCTTCCTCCGCGACAACCTCACCGGGTCTCTAATACTGGTCTGTGGGGAACAGAGACAGCTGTCACTTACTCTCTTGTATCGTATTGTATTATATCTGCATAACTTCTTATTTTGTTTTTAACAGTATCTAAATCCCATCGGCTGTGGTTGAAACATTTCATTTTGCTCTGACTGTGAGAGCACAGGCAAGAGGACGGACAGCTGGTAGACCCTCGCCTGATGAAAAGCTAGTCACATCTCTCCTCATCTCCTCCCTTTTTTGCTTGGAGAGGTTTCCGGATCCCCATAGCTCTAATCTGTGTTGTTGCATTCACTGGTCTGGCCTTAGGCTCAACATCAACACCCGGACCCCCAGCATATCTCCCCTGCCCTTGCTGCTGCCCGTCTCCCCTCGCTCGGGCTGTGCATTGTCTTGGGAATCCTTCACCCGCTTCTCTACCTGGCATCGATGCTCCTATCCTGGAAAAATGCAGTCTGTGGTCATGATTCTAACAAATGCTTTCTCTATCCTTTTTCTGACATTTCACGGCACTATAGCTTAACCTGCACATTTAGTAGTGTGCAGTGTGTCCCCAAGTGGAGAATAGGGCAGGGAGAGGGCTAAAACTGAATATAGTCAAAGGGCAGCAGGAACACCTATGGAGACTTTAGGCAAATTAGGAAAAGGTGCTCCTTCAAGTAGATTTGGCCACAGGCTGGGGTGCATTGTTTATAAACAGGGTACCGACTGGACTCTAGCCCCCAATGGCTACCTTGGTTTTTTGCAGTGCACAACCCGACCAACTGTGCATGGTGATCCTGAATAAAATAAGTAGTTTAAAATCTAAGGGGATATAAGTCCCGAACTACACTTTTTCCTATATAAACACTGCTTATATGTTTGTAGGATTTTATCATGTATCAAGCACTTTTAAATCAATTGTTGCTTTTCAATATAAAAGTAATACATACTTTTTATGGTAAATTTGTAAAATACAGGAAATAGTAAAAAAGAAAGTAATGATGATCCATTACCCTATTTCTGAGGCTTAACTCCTGCTTATTTTAGATTTTCTCCCTTTTCTAATATGTTTATGACCTATATTAATAGTTATTATTTCATTTGATTATCACAAAAAAGCCCATTAGGTAATCTAATCAGGAATGATTATGCCCCTTTTGGAGAGTGTTGAATAAGAATCTGGGAAGTACAAGGCTGAGTGGGGGACCAGTGGCGAGATACTGGCATTAGAGAAGACGGTGCCAAGAGGGCAAAGTTCCTCTAGTGAAGAGGTCTGCACTTTCCCAGTTCCCAGGTTCTAGCCGGAGTATTTTGTGATGGAATGACCGTGTGACCAAGCCTCTGCCGTCCATCCTCCTTGTGATGGGTGGACCCGGAGCTTGAATCGAAGCTTCTAGTCACTCTGCCCACATGCACTGAATGGGAGTAAGTGACAGACTCCTTACAAAACCCTGGGGGGATTAGGCTAGGCTAGAATTCGGGTCTCCTGTGCTCCTTCTGCTGCTGCAGTTGCTTTCAGATCAGGGTCTAACACACTGTGAAGAGTCCTGGATCCTTCCGGAGCTTTTTCCAGCAGAGAGCAGTGGGCATGGCAAATTTTCCTGCTGTCCATTTCCCCGAGTTCCGTGCTGGGGATATAAGGGGCCCATCGAGCTGTAAGTTATCCCGGGGTAGCTCTAGGATGCTATAGCTTCGTGGCACACACTCCTTATGGCCAGCTCTATTGTCTGAGCACGATGTAAATGAAAAAAGTCTGTTTATAATGAAAATGAGCCTGCCGTTTGCTCTTTCCATTTCAGCCTAAATAGATCTAAAGGGGTTTGGGGTTTTTTTTTTTTTTTGAAACTTACACTGATATGTAATATGTTCCTAAGAATTGCTTTCTAAAGAAATACAAGGAAGTCATTTGCAGGTTACGTACGGCCAGCCCCAACACATTTCTAAATCTCTGACCTAAAAGTTTTTATATAAGCGCGACAGTGGCTCTGAGGTCGCCCCAAGGGAAGGGAGCGCAGAACCCAATGGGATGCAGGGTTCCCCGGGAACACGTGATGGCCCTGTGAGGACGACCACATGGCTAGACCCGCGAGGTACCTGGGGATCCATCGCCGAGCTGCAGGAGCCTGTTTCAGAGCCGGTCTTCCCTGCCAGCTTTCCCACCTAAACAGTAACCACAGAATCGCTCTGACTCCACGGCCATGTCGAGACCTTCTCCACCCAGTGCGCAGAGCCCGCCTCGGTGCGGCACCTGTCACCGTCCTGGGTGCCGCCAGCTCCTGCCGCGGGACGTCCGGCCGACCTCCTGGAGAGAAGAAAGCAGAGGAGCGAATGCCCCGGGGGAAGGGACTGCAGAGGGGAGGGGCCTCCCCTGCTCGCCCCGCCGCTCCGTAGAAGACAGGCTCGGGCCGGTGTCCTCTGGGCTCCAGCTTTCTTCAAAAGGGAATAAGGACCCCCACTTGATCATACACGAGTCTAGGGCCTGGCACACAGTTGACGCTCGGTAAGTGCTTAACTATTTTTATCCGATTAGCAAAGCAGAGTCCTACACAGGGGCTGTCACTGAGCAGCTGGTTAGCAAGAGCCTTGAAAGCCTTGTCCCGATTTCGTTCCCTTCTGCTCCCGGAGCTGGGTAGACGTGGGAGGCCCTGCCACACTGACCTACTCCACTCCAGGGCCGAGAGCACAGGCTCGCGATGCAGGATCCCAGCTTATTAACTTTCAGTTAGGATTCTAACCATCCAGTGAAATTTATCTGCGCATGTGCTCTGTAAGGTGCCCGCCTTTGCCAGACGCCAAATCACTGTCTCCGGGGATAGACTGGGCCGGGAAACTCAACATCTCCTGCACTCTTTAGGCGGCCCTCGGTTCCAGGTGCTCACCTCGACTCAGGAATCCGAATCAGACAGCAGACGTGAGCGTCCAAGGGATGTTCTCAGCTCGCTGTCGGTTGAGCCCCCCAAGGTTCAGCGGCTCCTTTCCAGCTCTTTCTCCCTCGGGAATGTCAGGAGTCACAACGCTGATGTTTTCTCTCAAGCAGTTCCTTCAAGATAACCTTACACTAAAACGGTTCCACGCAATTTACTAGCATTGTTACATATGTGCATTACAGGCAGAACTGAAATGTGTATTTATCATGTATTTGCTCAGTAGAAAAGGCATCGAAAGCCTGCGATGTTCTAGGACTTGCCCAAAGCCACGAAGGAGTCTGCTTAGCTATTGCAGGTCCCCAACCAATCATTCCTTCCGTCGGTCAGTCTGCAATTTGGGCAGGGCTTGCTGGAGGCTGGAGGGGATGCCTCTGTGCTCCACGGTGATGGGGACTTAGCTGGGAAGAGTCAGATGGCGGGGAGGCAGAATCATCTGGAGGCTTTTAGCTCACATGTCTGGTTCCTGGGCCGGGATCCTTAGCCCGGGCAACCTCTGCCTGGCTTCTTGGTGTAGCTTGGGCTCCTTGCAGGATGGTGGTCTCAAAAGAGACTTCTTACAGAAGCAGAGCAGCCCAGGGTGGAAACTCAAAGATTCCAGTGACCTGAATGGTCTTTTTATGACCCAGCCTCTGCAACCACTCGGCATGGCTCCCACTGCTCCCGTGTTGGGTGAAGCAGCCACCAGCCCGCCGGGTCTCCAGTGCGCACAGGCAGATCTCACCTCCTGAGGGGAGCGGCGTCAGGGAATCTGTGGAATGTTCTAGAAGGACGACACCGAGCAGGAGGATAAGACCTGATCTACTGGGTTGTCCCAAACCAGATGCCCTATCATTAGGTTAGCAGGGGCTGCGGGGGGGATGCTGGAGGATTTGGAGATGGGTAGAGCTGGTTTCAGACTCAGGATCTTTTACTTAGTAGGTGTCTGGCATTAGGCAGACTGTTCTATCTCTTCGAGTCTGGGTCTCATCATCTATAGAATGAGGAAACCACAGTCCACCCTCGTGGCGGCGATTCAGTGAAATGGGGCTTGCAGAAACCTAACAGCGTCTGGCACAGAGTAGGAGCTCGAGAAATAGGAAGAGCTGTGTTAACTGTTTCTGTTCTCACTGAGGCTTCTGGTCAACCTTAGTCTGTTCATAGTTAGTGTTTTGGGGGAGTCAAAAGTTACAGGAGGAGTTCTGACTGTCCTGAGATCTTCAAGGGTCAACTGCATTAATAACAAAGTTGACGATACCCATTTAATAAGAACGAGTAGGATTCATTTTGCTATTATCATCGGTAATGTTACGAATCACCTAGTACGCAGTAAACCGAAGAAGTCTGCACTCTGTCCTTCCGATCTCCTTGGTTCTAGCTCCCAGTGCGGCCCGCGCTTCTTGCCCCAACTACCCACCTCATCCGTGTCTCCGTGATCCTGGGGAGTAGAAGACACTCGACTCCCTCGTTTGCTAACCTCTGGTTGCTTACTTACTTACATCGTTCCCTCTGCCTAGGTTCTTGGCTTCTTCTATCATCTGTAAAAGCAACTCCCTGTGGGGTATCCCTCCGATTGGTGTATCTGGAACGGCACCTGCTTCTGAGTGGGTCCCAATGAATGCAAACACACAGTGGACACTGGGGCTCACACAGCAAGGATGAAGAGGGGTGGGACCGTGGGTAAGATCGAGGCATTTCCCTCCCTGTCTTCTTCGGCTCCCACCTTCTTTTTCTTTCATTCCCGTTTTCCCTTTTTCTTTTTTTTTTTTCCCAAATACTTTTATTTTATTTTTTCAGCGTTACAAGATTTATTGTTCATGTACCACACCCAGTGCTCCGTGCAATACGTGCCCTCCTCAATACCCGTTTTCCCTTTTTCGAAGTTGGAGCCATTCTATGTGCGATCCTCTGCAAATGGCCATTTCCACAAGAAGATTTCGGGTCAGAACACGTAGCTCTAATTCACACAGTTCTGCTTTATTTTTAAAAAGAGCTGTAGAACAACCCACACTGTGGTGTGCCCTAGAACCTCTATCCGTCTTGGCCGTTGGATAGTCTATAGCGTGCAGAGTTTTGTAGGCGTCTTCTTTCACTGCGGGGGGATGTAATTCCAAAGGTGGCATGTCTGGATCAAAGAGTATGTCTATTTTAAAATTCCATAAATATCACCAGATTACCTTCCCCAAAGGCTATAGCAGTTACCCTGTCTTTAACAACATATTTCTACTAATGATTCATTACCCAAAGACCTCTCTGCTTCTCTTTGGATAACTGCTCCCAGGCTTGGCACTGGAGACTACTATTTGGTGAAGCAAGGATTTGGAGAGTGAGGGAAAAGATATTAAAAGTGATGCCCTGGGGTGCGTGGGTGGCTCAATCGGTTGAGCGACTGACTCTTGGTTTTGGCTCAGGTCGTGATCTCAGGGTCATGAGATCGAGGCCCACGTCGGGTTCTATGCTCAGTGAGGAGTCTGCTTGAGATTCTCTCTCTCCTTCTCCTTCTGACCATCTTCTCCTCTCACTCTCTCTCCCTCTCTCAAATAAATAAATAAGTAAATAAATAAATCTTTAAAAAAAGTGATGCCCAAATTTGCTGATTGAAATGAGTCTTACTATTGATGGGTTTGTTCTTTTTTTATCCCCTGCGTTCCATAAAAAAATCAAAAACCTTAAAAAAAAAAAAGGACTTTCTCTACAGAAATTCCGCCCTTTAATCTGTGAGTCCATGTGTGTGTCCTTGATATAGTTTATAATAAGGTACTTGAGAGGTTAATTGCATCATATTTACAGCCTATGAAGGTGGCGTCCAGTTCAGATGAGGAGTTTCCTTGGTAATGTACTAATAACCACAGGTTCTGAGAGGCTCACCTGAGACTAATGCAGAAGAATGCAAAGCTAGGCTTGCAGGAGACCCCATAAAGGCACTGACCGGGACAGACAGATCACCAGGGAGACAAGAGAAGCCAATGGTGAGACCTCCTGTTTCATCTGATTATCGTGACTTCTTGGTTTCCCACAAACCTTGGCTTTCAGGTCTGCCCTGATGCTAAGCTTTGTGTTGACCATTCCGAACTCCTCCTGTTCAGAGATCGAGGTGTGCCTTGAGGGTCCGACAGCCTGCCCCTGGTTTCTGGCCCAGTGACATCTGATGCCCCATGTTAGAGCATGCCTCACTTCCAACCACGCGATGCCCTTACGATCTCACCTCCCCTCTCGGACGAATGAAGTAGCTGGCCATCTCGCTTTACTTTCTGTCTCTTTCTCTTCATATCCCCATTAAATTCTCCAGCAAACACCGGTCAGTTTCCAGTCACCGTGAATTGTTCTGGATTTGAAACATCTCAGCACGTATACGCAGTTGGTTTGACGTGATAATATGAGTCAATACTGACAGAAGACATTTGAACATCAGTGTCCTAAGCACTGAGCTAGGCATGTATGTACAATAATTCTGTAAGTAGAAACAATACCCTATTTGATAACCTCAGGGAGGTTTAGTGACGTGCCCCAAACACACAGGTAGTGAGCGGCACAGGTGGGCTTGAAATGAAGCCTTCCTCGGCTCTGACACCATCAGACTGCCCCACCTCGTGCCACACTGTGCTGGCCTATCTTCCAGTTCAAGGTCATGTATCATCTCTGCCTTTCCTTAGCTCTTCTTTTCCTTTTTTTTTTTTTTTAAGATTTTATTTATTTATTTGACAGAGCAAGCAAGCGAGAGAGAGAGAGAGAGAGAGAGAGAGCACAAGCAGGGGGAGCAGCAGAGGGAGAGGGAGGATGTGGGGCTCGATCCCAGGACTCTGAGATCATGACCTGAGCCGAAGGTAGACACCTAACCAACTGAGCCACCCAGGTGCCCCAGCCTTAGCTCTTCTTCATCCTTAGTCTTATCATCCGATATAGTGAACACCTACTGGGTGCCAGGCGCCTTCGCAGACCCAATCGCCAACCATCTTGTGACATTCCTGGAAGACAGGGACCTCACGCTGTGCGTTTGAATCCCTGCCATTCCTGGCCCAGGGCTGATGGCGTGGTGCAAACTCACTCCCGTTCTTTCTTCCCTTCTCCACCAGCATTTTGAGGACACAGGACTGCTCATTGCTTTCTTACCTTTTCCTTTACATTGCTTATGCTGCTTTCCTTCTATTTTCTCATACTTCCCTTCTACCCGTGCCTAGGACAGAGCTGTGCCTCTCTTATTAGTTAATTAGTTAATTCAGGACCGGTTAGCACTTACCGCTTCATGGGGCGTGTTCACACACACGTGACCGTCTTGTGCGGTGTCATCTCCATTTTGCAGGCAAGGAAACTGAGGCTCTGAGTGATCTGCCACCACGCAAATGTCACACCTGGAGAAAAGGGGGTCCAGCCAGGGGCCTGTGCTCCCCCTGAGGGACAAGTGGCAGTGTCTGGAGACATTTGGTTGTCACCACTGGGGAACTGCTACCGGCCTGCAGGGGGTAGAAGCCAAGGGATGCTACTGGATAACCTATGATGCACAGCACGGCCCCCACAACAAAGGATTCTGAGCACCAAATGTGAGCAGTGCTGTGGTTGAGGAACTCTGCCAGAGGAGAAAGAAAGGAGACATTCCATGTGATCACATTTTCTACTTTTGGATACCTTAAGAGATACAGTTCTTATTAATATGCATAATACGGAAACATTGAATGCCATCTTTTCCTCCTGAGATGCAAACCCAGAAAACCACACACTAATTATTAATTATGTACAGTGTATAAGGGACAACACATGTTGTCAATCTTAAAGCAAAGGAAGCGAACCTTAATTTTCACATGAATTTTTGGATCAATGAATTTTTAGGTGTATCTTTTTAAAAACAACATATATTTGGAGACAAGAGAGTTCCCATGTGGGAAGACCAAAGGCAACATTTGGTTTTCTAGGACGGCAGTCTGAGACACGGGTCTTGTGGCTCAAATTAAGCAAGAAAGTTTGTTTCGGATCACGTGGCTTCCATACTCTAATCTGGGCAAAGGTTGGATCTGGATCTCTTTCTATTACAAGCTCCTGGTCTTCTACTTCTAACCAAATAAAAAGCCTAAAAGAACAACTTAAGTTCTACCTGCCAAGGTGGTGTCCCGTGGATGCGCAACATTATATTATATCTGTTATATCTGGGGCTTGTTTGAAAATACTCTATCAAACATAAAATAGGAGGCAATACCTCGAACAAGACCAGCAAAATGCTAGAAAAAAATGTTCAAGCTGGATGCTGATGACACAGGGAGATCTGCTTTCCTTTTCTTTCTACTTGCATATAAGTTTGAAAATTTCAAGAAAAGGTGTCTAAATAACGTGTCCTGTGACCATTGCAGGGTGACAAGTCATGTCCTTGAAAGGACATTCGACAGAACTCATTTCTTGCTCCACCTCTGTAGATTCACAAGTAATTTCTTGAGCGAAATTCGACACATGTGTCTAGATGATTGTTGAACCCAGGGGACTGTTTATCATCTCAGGATTTTCTGGGAACTTCGAAAATTAAAAGTGACCACCATATGGGCAAAGTACTTGAACAGACACCTCACAAAGGTATACGAATGGCCAATAAGCATGTGGAAATGTGCTGAACATCATTAGCTGGCAGGCAAATGAGATTAAAACCACAATGAGATGCCCTGCATGCTGATTAGAATCTCCAATGTTCATAGCAGCGATGGCCACAATCACCAAATTGTGGAAAGAGCCAAGATGCCCTTCAACAGATGAATGGATAAAGAAGATATGGTCCATATATACAATGGAATATTATGTTTCCATCAGAAAGGATGAATACCCAACTTTTGTATCAACATGGACAGGACTGGAAGAAATTATGTTGCATGAAATAAGTCAAGAAGAGAGAGTCAATTATCATATGGTCTCATTTACGTGTGGAGCATGAGGAAAAATATGGAGGACATTGGGAGAAGGAAAGGAAGGGTGGGTTGGGAGAAATCGGAGGGGGAGACGAAACATGAGAGACTGTGGACTCTGAGAAACAAACTGAGGGTTTTGGAGGGGAGAGGGGTGGGGGGTTGGGTGAGCCTGGTGGTGGGTATTGAGGAGGGCACGTATTGCATGGAGCACTGGGTGTGGTGCCTGAACAATGAATCTTGGAACACTGAAAAAATTAAAAAAAAAAAAATTAAAAAAAGAATCTTCAAGCAAAAAGACTGAAAATTACCAAGTATTAGCAAGGATGAAGACCAAATAAAATCTCTTATATTTTTGGTGGGCGTAAAAAATGGCACTACCATTTTGGGAGGAAAAAAGTCTAGTAGTTTCCTATTAAGTTAAATATTTATCATCCTATGACTCAACCATTCTATGCTTAGATATTTACTCAGGAAGAATGGGAAAGTTAACTCTGTGGAAAGATCTATACAAGAAAACTCACTCATCGTTGTAGCTTTATTTGTCATCACTCTCAAATGGAAGCATCCCATATATCCACCAACAAGAAAATGGATAAGCAAACTGTGATAGAGTCATGCAGTCATAAAACAGAATAAGAAAGAAGGAGCCCTTGAAACAAAAATATGGCCACATCTCAGAAAGAATAAGCTGTGCGAACTAAGTGAGAGTACATATTGTCTAGTTCGTTTATGTGAAGTTCTGGAATAGGCAAAAGCAGCTTAGGATGAGAAAATTCAGAACGGTGGCTTTTCTAGGGGATGGAAGAAGAGTTCCACCAGGAAGGGCATGGGGAAACATTCATTAATGACCTATAGCTTGATAGGAGTTTGGGTTTCACAGGTGAAGATGTTTGCGAAATTTTTTACAGAAGGTTCACTAAAGACTGGTCTATTCTGAACATTCACTTCCAGCCAAGAGGGAATGACAAGGACTAGATTTTCCCTCCCACTCGAAACAAGCAATACATGGACAAAATATGTAAAAACAGGAGGTTGCCAGACAGTGGACATCAGGCAACGAAGGACAGGAAAAGATGGAAGACAAGGAAGGGATCCCACGATTGTCTTGGTTTGCAGCCTTGTGAATTTCCTGCCTCCGCAGCAGGGAGGGAGATCTTGGCCATGCTTGCCATCCCTGGGGACAAGGAGACAAACCTGAAGGGGCTGGGAGACCCAGGTGGTCAGAATTTTCAGTACAGAGTATTGAAGAGGACAGAGAGACACAGAAGGAAAATTGCACAATAAGCAGAGGATTCTTCTAGAGTACATAAGTGAATGACCAGCATACGTGTGCAATGAAATTCCCTGGGGCCAGGAAAAGAACCCTCTGATTGGAGGAGAGGTAATAGTGTTTGGTCTTCAGAGAGGGCCGGGCATAGCGCCTGCTTCCACGAGCCACACTGAGAAACCTCATAGTTTACAGGGCCCTGGGCAGAGTACACAGAAGGGTCTTGCCTCAGCAGTGGAGGATGGCACTGAGCATTGCTCTGGTCCCACCTTACAAATCTGAAAAACAGCACTCTAAACGATCAGACTCTGCTGAAGGAACTTAACTGTGTCCTAGGAAAGAGCTCAAGAACATTTACAGGAACGCAGAAATACCCAGTGTCAAAAAAAAAAAAAAAAAAGGTAAAATCCATAATGTCTGGCATCTGATCAAAGATTACCAGGCATTCAAAGAAGCAGGGAAATACCACCTGTTAGGGGGAGAAAAGTCAAAATGGAAACTGATGTAATTGACACAAACGCTGGAACTAGCAGACAGGGTATTAAAAGAACGGTTATAACCACACTCCATATGCCCACAGAGTTCAGTAGAGACATGGGAGATATAAAAAGACCCACACTGACCTTCTAGAGATGAAAGATAAAATTGCAGTATGTGAAATAAAAAAAAAAATACTGAATGGGATTAATGGATGGGATTCAATGCCTACATTGGAGAAAAAAAGTTAGTAAACGTGAAAACACGGCAATAGAAACTGTTCAAAATGAGACACAGAGAGAGGAGGCAATCGAAAAATGATGTTAGCAGACTGTCAGTGAGCTGTGGGAGAACTTCACGCAGCCTATTGTACGGGTGACTGGGATCCCCAAAGAAGGGTGGACCGAGGTGGGAACAGAAACACGTCTGAAAAAATAATCACACATTTTCCAACCTTGTTGAAAACTAAAACTTATACATAAAAAGTAGTCAGTGGACTCTGGGCATGAAACAGGAAGACAAATATGCCAAGGCCCATTATAATCATATGGCTCAAAACCAGTGATCAAGAGAAAATATTAAAAGCATCCAGAGAAGCCCATTGTTAACTAAGGAGCAAAAATAACGACAGCAATACATTTCTCCGAAATAATCCAAGTGAGAAAAATGTGGAACAACATCTTTAAAGGTACTAAATGGGAAAAAAAATCAATCTAGAATTCTGTACCCAGTGAAAACATCGTTCAGAAACAAAGGGGAAATAAAGACATTTTCGGTCCTACAAAGCAGAAAGGAGTGATCATCAGTAGATCTGCACTACAAAAAAATGTGAAGGAAAATCTGGCAGGCAGAAGAGAATGATTCCTGGTGGGGATCTGGAACCATGCGAAGGTTGGAAATGAGTGAGTGTTTACGTATTTACAGGTGACTGTGTAGGTTTTTATTTAAACGTCTTTTAAAAATTGAGTGATTAAAAATATTAAAAATGTAGTATAGTGTTTATAACACATATAGAATAAAAGGTATGACAATACACACATTTGTGACATATACCAATGCATGTCTGTCGTACCTGAAATGGGCGACAAAACACAAATTGTGCATCATGTATGTACCCAATGCATGACACGGAAATATACTCTTGCAAGGTTCTTATGTGATATGGTATAATATCTCTTGAAGGTAGACCACAATAGATGAACCCTAAAGTCATCATTGAAATAGAAAATCAAAGAGGTGTAGCTAATCGACCAATGGGTAGACAAAATGGAATTTTTAAAAAATTCAATGATATTCGAAAGAAGAAAGTAGAAGAGGAAAAAGGGAACAGAGAAGGACAAATGAAAAATAACTGGCAATCTTACCAACTGAAACCTACCTAAACCAAATCAGTAGTTATGTAGTTGGTCTAAATGTAAATGGTCTGAACATCCTGTTGAAACAATTCACTCATTCCCAAATTCATCTATAGACTCAACAAGACCAAAATCCCAGCAAGGCCTATTTGTAGAAATTGATAAACTGATTCTAAAATTCACAGGGAAATGGAAATGACCTGGAGTAGCCAAAGGAACTTTGGAGAACAGCAAAGTTGGCTGGCTACCACTACCTCCCTTCAAGACTCACTGTAAAACTACAGGAATGAAGATCAATCAGCAGGTCAATGACACAGAATGCAGAGTCCAGACAGTTTGGTCTTTCCCACAGATGGTGTTGGAACAACTGGATGGCCACACACACACACACATTCACATTGGACTACATATCATAACATTACATTTAGTAAAACCTGAAACTTTATAAAACTTACAGAATCAAAAACGTGACCTTGGATTAAAGCAAAGATTTCTTAGAAAAGTAGCAAAACCATAATTCGTTATAGAACAAACCGGTAAAGTCATCCCAATCCAAACCTTCTCCTTAAAAAAGAAATATGAAGAAAATGAAAAGACATCTGCTATCCAGGAGAAACTATTTCCAAATCATCTGAAGGATGATCTAAAGGGTTTGTACTCAGCATATGTAAAGATCGCCCAACATTCAACAATAAGAAAGCAGACAACCCAGTAAAAACAAACAAACAAACAAACAAAACCAAACAACAGATGTGAATAGACACCTTCCCAAAGAAGATACACAGAGAGCAAATAAACACATGCAAAGAACCAGACATTAATCATTAGGGAAATGCAAATTAAAACCACAATAAGACACTACAACACGTCCATTAGAAGAGCTGAACGGATAGGAACTAACTGCTGTGAAAGATGCAGTGCAATCAGAAATTCAGATTTTCCAGTAGGTACAACCACTTAGAAAATAGTCTGGTAATTTCTTAAAAAAATTAATCAGATGACCCAAACACGGCACTCCTAGGCATTTGCCCAAGAGGACGGGGAGCACGTGAGCATTGAACAAGACTTGTAGAGAATGTCACTGCAACATTATTTGCAATCATCTCAAACTGGAAATAACCCCAATGTCCATCAACAGGTGAAATGCTGTGCTGTATTTCTTCAATGGCATCCAGCAATAAAACGAGTAAAGTATTTGGATGAATTTCAAAATAATTATGCTGAGTTTAAAAAAAAAAAAAAAAGCCAAGCAAAACAAGAGTACATACCATATGATTCCATTTATATAAGATTCTAGACAACTAGTGGCAGAAAGCAGATCTGTGATGGTTGGGGTGGGCAGGGAGGAAGAGCTTACCAAGGAGCACAAGGAATCTTTTTGGGGCGATGGATGCATTCATTGTCCTGATTGTGGAAAGCCATCTCCTGAGTGCGTATATACATCAAACCTTACCTGCATGTATATTTAAATATGTTTAGCTTCTTCTATGTCGGTAAAACATCTGTAACATTATTTATTTTTTTTAAAGGTTTGTTCATGTCATTGTGCAAAAACAAAGACTGGCCTTTAGTTAACATCGAACAAGCTGCCGGGTTTTGGGATGAAGGGTCCTGATGTCTGCAATGACTCTGGAATGCAGCCACAAGTAGAGAAGGGACTGAGGGGTGGACAGAGGGATGGATCCACGGATAGATGGGTGACAGCACAAACACACACTTTTACTCTTTCCCTGATTCCCCTGATTTGCATAGCGATTTATTTCTGCCTTGCCCCGTGAACGCGTACCTGTAAATATTTCCAGGTGAGGTTGTCTGCCTTCACCTCTGATTTTCCCTCAAGTTTTGGATCCACTCCAGGCCTTCCTTGTGGTTTCTTCTCCTTAGTATCGCACCTCCAACAATGCTGGAGAACTTTCTCTCTTGTTCACGGACAAGGAGACGTTTACACCTGTGTCACTGGTCACTAAAGGAATCCCGTGGAAAGCCACAGCCTCGATGGGTCGACATGGAAACGTGCTCATCGCTGCTGTTGGTCTCCTGCCTGCGTCTCATGCTCATGATACTGTTTGGATGCTGTGTTTGTTTGCGGGGGACGTCATGACAAAGTCCCGGAGACTCGGGGCGGGGGACGCTTAAAAACAGAGACATATTTCCTCGCTGTTCCCGGAGGCTGGAAGTCCGTGATCCCGTATCTACAGGGCTTGTTTCCCCTGAGGCCTCTCTCCTTGGCTTCAGATGGTCCCTCTCTCTCTCCTTTTCACATGATTGTCCCTCCGTCTGCGAAAGCCCCCGGTGTCTCTCTTACATGGACACAAGTCACATTGAATTGGCGCCCACCTAGTGGTCTCAGTTTAACATAATGACTCTTTAAAGGACCTGTGTCCAAAGACGGTTACATGCTGGGGCGCTGGGGGAGAGGGCTTCAGTGTATTTATTTGGGGGGGGGACACGATTCAGTGCATAACAGGTGATTAAGACGGGGGTCGCATACTCTACGGGGATTGCCTCTGTGACCCTTGCCTATGGCCTCATACGTTGCAGATCTGACTTAAACCCCTGTGGTCTTTTCCAGAGGATTCGGTTCTTCCCGGCTCCCCCAGCTCTCTGCAGCTCTAGGCTGCCATCATGTGTCATCTGGAATGTCCCAGTGGCCTCCAGCTCTGATTCGTTCTCCACATAGCATCTCGCAGAGCCAGCTCTGAAGCACGGAGGTGTGGTCACATCCACACGGCCACGGTCCACTCCATGTCACCCCTTAATGGCAGCCAGGATCCAGTCCAAATCCAAACTCCAGGGTGGCTTTACAGCATCCCTGCTCGTGTTTCCAGCCTCTTCTGGTAGCACAGTCCCCTTGCTATCTGTGCCCCAGCCGCACCGTCTGCCTGTCTGCCCCGTGCTGTCCCAAGCCTCCTCTTCCCCCGGCACCTTCATGCACAAAGTTATCTCTTGCCCGGACCCCCTCCACTGCTATCCTCCACCTGTTCCAGCCAGCACGAGGCTCACTTCCCATGAGACGATATTCCCGGACCACCTCCATCCCACGGCAGGAGGTTAGGACCTCCAGGTATCTTCTTTCATTGTATATTGTGCTTTTTCTCATGCTGCTTTTCAAGGCTGCTATTCATTCTGCAGCTACGCGTTTTACAGCCCGCCTCCTCTCCTGGACCACCCGCGCCATAAAAAGCAGGGAAAATGTTCGACGGGTTCACTGTCACAGCCCCGACGCCGGCCAAGGCATCACACATACTAGGTTCTCAATAAATGCTTGTTGAATGAATGAACAAAGGCACCGAAACCTTTAAATCAACTGACCTTTAGTCGTTTGCCCCAGTTTACAGATTATTCATTCTGCTCACCCTTGGATCATTTTATTCCCGACTGGAAGTTTCATCAGTCGGATGACAGGCGATGAGGATAGAGACCAATGAGTCATTTTCTGAGCAGCTGGAGTTAAGGTTTCGAAGGAGGGCACGGGAGGGAGGGAGTGGGCAGAGAACAAGGTTAACCATTGAGCCGCTGTGCATTGATTACTTTTGATTGATATTCCTCATAGCCGCACTGCCCCATTCATTAGCATGGGTAGGTGAAGGTTGGATGTAATTTTAAACAACACTTTGAGGCATTTCTATTCTGGTCCTGAAACAGCTTAAATATTTTATGAGTTTTTAAGATTGGGAGAAATTAAAGCAAGTATGTAATCTTGCTCTGTGTGTGTATAAATATATACACATATGAAATTTAAATATACTCACACAAAATCTTATTGTAGAGAATCTCATAAATCTAAAAAAGATAGGGAGTCTAAAAAAAACCTACCCATATGTAAACATAATATGAAAATGTATTCAGTGTTAATTTCAGAATTTATTGCAATCTGCAGTACATCGTTAACAATTGCACATACACTCTCCCAAGAGCGAGAGTGAATTTTTTAAAAATGAAATATTTTGCATAAAATATTTTGATATTTAAAAAAACCAATATAACTTTTAAAAACCATAAAAGAAATGTCTAGCAGGAGTTGTGAGGGAACAGTTTTTGGGGAAAAAAAAGTCCTTTTGCTATAGGTTTTATCCTCCGAAAGTGGGACCAATGTACTAGATAATTATGTACTTTGGGATCATTAAGGGGCTTTTAGCAAATAATTTATCTAGTGTTCAAATGGGAATGTAAATAAATGAGTAATTTTTCCTTGTTAATTATAATTCTTGTGAATTACAATGTCTAGGCACCTCTCCAGGACCACAAATCCACCCATGAGTCAGAAAATGCCACCAACAATGTTGATTTTGCATTTGATAAAAGTTTTTTTTTTCCCTATGAGTAATCATTATCTTCAATTGTAGACCATTTCAGAAATAAAAACTGACAATAAAGGTAACTTCTGTTTAATTCCATTTCTTGTATGCATTTTATGGGTTATATAATATGTTTCTATATCTCAATGAAGCAATTTACGGCAGAGGTGTTACTTTTTATTAAGTATGTATTATGCATATTTTATTACAACTTGCTACAATCGAACGTCTTTTAAGAGATTAACTCTCAAGTCCCTATTTCTGCCAAAATGGAAAACAAAGAGAATACATTTCAATGAGATTTAGGCTAAGAAATTCCATAAACTATAAATTTTAGAACAATTGTGATTTAGATCTTATTTAAAATTTCAAAGTGTTTTGCCACTGATTTGGTTTGATTACCATATTATCCGGTTATGTGCATTAGCAAATGTCTCTGTGATTTGGTTTCTGTAAATGATCCTGTGACTTATGCACCCCATTTCTTTTAAAAACCAAATGCAATTCACAAAAGAGGCTTACGGATTTGCAATTAAAATAGGAGTGTTGCCTGAAACTAGAGAGGTTGAGGTGGGGTTTGACCTTCCATTTGTATATAGCAGCAGGTCCTAATAGTATATGTTAACGTGGGCACTTTGTTTCACATTCAAAGGAAAAAAATTTGCAAGTGCAAACAGGGTAAGTGGTAAGCCTCAGGTTTTTGAGGATCTGAGGGGCTTGTAAATGCTAATTTTGAAAAAGGTACTCAGAGAATTCTAAGTGCGGAGGAGGAGGAAGACAGCCGAGATGTCTCTTTCAACCCCCTTAATGACAGTTGAGATAACAGAAACCCTAAGGATTAACACTGTAGCTTCAGCTCCTGCTTTTGAAGCACCTACTCTGTGCTCAGGGTCTAATCCGTACCATCTCACTCAATCCCCAGCAAGAGCTCTGCAAGATGGGTGACATCTCCATTTTAACCAAAGGGAAGGGTGGCTCGCTCAAGGTCACTTAGCCGGTAAGTGGAGGGGTGGAGATATGGACCTACAGACCCTCACGGATTGGAGTGAATCCCCAGGGATTCCCTTCCTGCTCCCTGTCTCTATATGGGCAGTTGGCTGGTGGAATTAAGGAAGTGTGCAGCCAGCACTGTTCCCAGCCCCCCCCCCCCACCCCCCAGTGAATTACAGGAGATGCTCTCTCAACTGCACGAATCTGGGCATCAGCATTAGCTTCTCTGTACTTGCGTAACCCGCGAATCCCCCCCCCCCCCCCGTGGCAGCACAGGGTCTGCTGAGCCCCTCTAGCCAGGCTGCTCTTTGCTGCACCTGCCCTTAGATGGC
>CM052896.1:120583005-120601312 GCA_028534135.1 Potos flavus
CCCCCCCCCCCCCCAGATCTCAGCACCTCAACAAAGGCTCCTTTCTCACTGGCACTTAGGGTTGCCAGACTTAGCCAATCAACATGCAGAATGCCCAGTTAAATTCGAATTTCAGAAAAGATTATAATATTTTTAGTGTAAGTATGCCCCATGCAGTATTTGAAATGATGTGTTTCTGTGAAATTTAAATTTAACTGGGCATCTTTTTTTTTTTTCTTCAAGATGTTGTTTCTTTGTCAGAGAGAGAGAGCACAAGTAGGCAGAGAGGCAGGCAGAGGGAGATAGAGAAGCAGGCTTCCCGCCGAGCAAGGAGCCTGATGCGGGGCTCGATCCCAGGACCCTGGGATCATGACCTGAGCTGAAGGCAGCCGCTTAATCGACTGAGTCGCCCAGGCGTCCCCGGCATCTTGTCTTCTGTGGAGCAGGCTGATTCCCACCACATATCCACCATGGTCTGTGCGGGGCTCTGCTCACCTGAGTACCAGGTAAGAGAAAGAAGAGAGTTCTGGAAGGTCTTGCACCGCGACTTGGTTCTCCAGCAGGGAAGTGATGCATTTTATTTTGCTTAGAACTCATTGGTGAGAACTTGTCATATGACTTTGCCCAAGGACAAGGGTTCTTGTGATGTGCTGGAAAGTAGAGAAGCCCATTCACGACAAGGCGAGGTCTGCCTGGCTGACTGAAAGCAGTAGGGCGAGAACCTTCTAGAAGCATAAATGGTGTCCATCCATTCAGCCTGTTATTAAAAAGTATCATAGACCCGAGTGCTTTATAGACAATAGAAATTTATTTCTCACACATCTGGAGGCTGGAAGTGACAGCATGGTTGAGGTCTGGTGAGGACTTCCTTCCAGGTTCCAGAGGGCGGACTTCTGGTTGTATCCTCACATGGAGGAGAGGAGAGAAGAGAAACAAGCTCTCTGGACTCTGATCTCATCTAATCTTATCACCTCCCAAAGGTCCTGCCCCCCAACACCATCACCGTATGGGGGAGGACGTTCCAACGTATGAATTCTAGGGGGACACAAACATTCAGTCCATAACAAATGGTATCTCCTTTTGGGCTGTGCCCCTCGTGGTCAGCAGAAACATGCCCCCCACGATGTCTCTACCCTAATTCCCCAAACCTCTGAAAAGCTTACCTCACAGGACAAAAGGGACTTTGTAGATGATATTAAAGTTAAGGACCCAGAAATGGGGATATGGTCCTGGATTATCTGGTGGGCCCAGTGTCATCATAAGCGTCCTTCAAAGGGGGAGGCAGGGGGGTGAGAGTCAGGGAAGGAGGTGCGATACCCCAAGCAGACATTTTAGTGATTCAATGGGAGAACACAGGTGGCCTCTAGCTGCTGGAAAAGGCAGGGGACAGATTTTCCCTGAGAGCCTCCAGAAGGAATGCCATGCTGCCAATACCTTGAGAGAAGCCCTCTAAGGCTCATTACGGACTTCTGACCTCCAGAGCGGTAAGATAATCAACTTGCGTTGCTCAGAGCCGCTAAGTGTGTGCTCATTTGTTACAGCAGCCATAGGGAACTCATACATCCGTGGAGGGAAATAGGGGACCAGCTCCTGGGTGGCAGATTTCTTGTATGGCAGCCCCCACAACAATGCAACCAGGCACAGAGCCAGGAAGCAAGAAGCCAGGCAGGGTGACTATGAATTGGTGCCAGAACATGGTTCCTCCTCTGACACAGGAATGAGCAGAGCAGGGAGTGCCAAGGCTGGCGGGGTCAAAGCGCTGGCCTCTGCCTGCTGGGCTAAATTTATGCTTCTTGCATTCTCTATATTTATTTTCCAGCTGTCATCCTTTAGTGATTAGCAAAATGTGTGGAAAATCCCAACTTGTTTCAATTCTGATAGAACCTTCTGGAAGCTCTGTATTCATGTTTTGTCCAAAGCACTAGAGAGCAGACAGTGTGCCTAGGGGCCCCTGGGATGGTGGGTAAGAAATCCACTGAAGGCAAAAAGGAGGATCAGAAAGAATACCCGGGCCTTCTTAACCCCGTACCATTTCCTAGATTTTGAAATCTGTGTTCCTAAGGAGGGATATCTCACTTTTCCAATGGTCTTTCAAGAGAAAAGCCAATCCTAGAGCGTGGACATAACATCTGACATTCTGAATCATCGCTGGTGATTGCTACATGGGCCACGTTCTCCCGTACCCCCCGCCCACATCCAGCGCCACACAAAGATGAGTAAGAACATCACGGGGAGTTACGGTGCTTGGAACAAATATTTGGCATGATATAAATATTTCGTGAGGAAGTGAACGCATGAAAAGCTTTTGAATGATTTTCATAAACTTTTACATCTCCGTTGAGCTTTTATGTATCTAAATTTATCTGTAAATGGGAGATGGAAGAACACTGGTATATTTTCTTTCCCATCATTGTTCGGGATAAGCCACCCCTACTCCATTATGTCATAGACTCAATTGCCAACCCATGGTGTTCTGGAAGGGCCGGCTTTATCCTTCAGGCTTCTGATCGGGGCGCAGTTTAGAATTTTAATGCTATGCCTTGATCTCTGGTACCTTCTCTCAAATTCTTGGTTTGGGATTTGTTCCGGCTTGCTTTGTTCTGGGCTTTTCTTTTCCACCCCAGAACACCATTAAACTCGCTCTCTGTCACTCTGAGCCGATCGACAGCCAGGGCAGGGCAGAGATTAGGGGAGTAGTGACAGGGAATGAGGCAGAGGGAGCGGACATCATTGCACATCTCAGAGGCTTCATCCGAAAAGTGCCCCGGGGAATGTTCTCCAGGATCGACTGTGGAGCAAGTGGTGGTGGGCCCACAGAGGAAGGGCAAAAGGGGCCAGTTCAGCGGAAGATGAGTCACCGAGGTCTCTAAGCCAGAAGAGGCTTTCCAGGTACAGACTTGTGGATGTCTCTGCGATCAGTGGGATTCCTCTCCAGAGGGCAATAAAGCACGCGAGGACCTGGTCGGGGAGCTCAGTGGAAACCGAACTTTCCTGAGAAGCGCGCTCTCTCCTCTGCTCAGCAAGGGCCATTCCCCCAACGCGTGAGCACTTCCGCCCTTCCCCGTCCTGGCTCTCAGTTCTCTGTAAACGGCATCGATGCAGACGTCGGTGCCCTGACCCAGCTTCCCAGCCCAGGGGAGGGTGCCCAGAAGTCAGAGGCAGCTCGTCCATTCACTGCAGGGCTAGCGAGAGACTGCTAGCAACAAGGACTCCAAGATGATCTGCCCAGCACAGAGGCTCCCCGCTTCCTCACAATGCCACCTTATCTGTCACAGCTGCCCCCTCTGAGCTCGGTTTACCTCCCCGCCCCTCTCATTATTCCTTACCTGCACCTTTCAGGAACTCGACATTCTGGCTAAATTAGACCCTGTAACAGCAACAAGAGTAAGAACGACAATGACGTCAGTGGCAAACACGTTTACCGAAGCCCAATCTTGCGCCAAACACGGTTTTAAGCACTTTTAATTCTCTCACCAAACTTACGATTTCACAAATCGAGAAGCGACGGCATAGTGGGGTCAGGTCATTCACCAGGGGACCCGGCCCTTTTCTTCCATGGTGGGAGGTTCTTCCGCAAATCCCTTTCTTAGAGGAATAGCTGAATCCTCCATTTCCACTGGGACTCAGGGTGAATGAAGGTCACATTCCGGGGGAAGCCTTCCTGGCGGCCCCTGGGTGAGAGCGAGCTTCCCCCCCCCCACGAACTGCATGCAGCTCTGCCTCCCCCACACCCATGTTCCTTACCGCTGTCACCTTGCTTGAAGTATGTTAGTAAGTGTTCCGATGTAATAAGGACTTGACCTTCGGTACACCCAAACGCGTGGTCATGTCATCGCCGTCCCGGGTGCCTGCTGCGGTGGGTTTATTTTACATCGTAGTGGAGGGAAGACAGTGCAGGATGGGGAGCACCTGCCTGGGAATGGCAGACGTCACAGGGCAGGCGCTCAGGCAGGCAGAGGGGCTGTGACGGCCCAGCTCACGTGTGACTCAGGATATTCACCGGTGCATTGGGAGTGCTTGAAAAATAGTCCTTTCTCTATTTGCCTGAAGAAAAAGAACATAAATGAGAAACTCTATTCAATGGAGCAGACCGGACAGATTCCTCCTTTGCTACTCTAATGAACACCAAATAATAATAATAATAATAATTCAAAAAATTCACGCTCTTGCTCATTTGACGAATCCGACTAGAAGGGGTAAGGGTAGCTCAGCTCCTCGAGTTGCAAGTGGCCAGGTGAGATCGGTGTCCAGCTAACATGAAGCTGTTACCACAGCGTCTCCCAGAGATGATAGGTGCTGAGAAAAAGGGGCCCCGTGCTCAGGAAAGCATGAGGAATGCTACCTGGAACAGGATTCCATGGGCTTCCTCACTGCAGGACTTCTCAGAGACTTCAAGGTACCTCGTGAGGATTCAGGAGAGGGTGTCACCAAAACTCATTTGATCACGCAGTTCCTTTTGCAAGGAGCATCTCAAAGCACTGGGGTTCCAGTATTTGGGAAAGGCTCTTCTACTCCTATCCTTTTACTGAATAACGTATACTTTCCATAGGCTGCAGGGAGTCCTGTGTCCACAGAAACGTATCATGTGGGTGTTTCACCAGAATAAGGGTAGAGGTGGAGAAATATTTAGCAAATGCAGAATCTAGGCATTTTGCTGAGCACTTCTGATGCTAAAGTAAGATAATTGAAATCACACTAAAGTTCAAAAGCCTCATTTGTGTACATGAGTCTAGTGCCAATTTATCTATTACTACGCTTGAATAATACAGAATTTTATTCAGTACTAATAGTGTGGGTATAATTATATGTTTTTCACACATGTGGAATTAATGGCACTAAATATAAAATAAGTAATCTGGAAAATTAGTCTTTAGGACTTTCATCTCATATTCAACACAAAAACATTAATGCATTTGAACATTTTTCTCCCGTGGAAACACTTAAATGAAGACAAATGTCCCCACCAGAACTTTTATACACAGAATTGCTTAAAGGTGCTAGATCGTAATTACATCAAATAAAAGCTTGGGCATTTTAGTCCTGTGAGTACAGCCAAGTAATAAAACAGTAATTTTTTTTTTTTCATTCCATTGAGTACATCCAACTGCATTAAGTGAGCACTTACTAGGTGCAAGGCTTTATCTGGATTGACTAGGGAAGGTGCAAGGGTCATGTGGATCTGGAGCCTGCTTCTGGAAGCTTCTAATCTCACAGTTAGGAGCGGGCTGGGCATCTCAGTCGGACAATTTCTGATACAAATGACATCAAGTTCTTCTGACTTACTTAACTGAAGTTAAGAAATTACTTAACTGAGAAGTTCAAGGGCAGGGCTGGCATCAGGCATGGCTGAACTCAGGCACTGACGGTTGTGGAGAGGGCCTGGATTTTTGCTCCGTCACTGGGCTCTGTGGCTTCGCTGTTGGTTCTTCGTTTGAGCTGGTGGGAGCAAAATACTGCTAGTAGGTCTTGCCTCCCACTCCCAGTTTCAAGGAAAGATGCCCCAAGCTTCTGTCCCGGTACCTCCTGCGGTAATTCTCAGACTCCCTGTGATTGGACAAGCCCAGGTCACATGCCCATTTCTGAACCAATCACTGAGACCAGGGAACTGAATGCTGATAGGCTTAGGGTGTGGGGATCCACACCCAGGGGTTCCTGCTGGGCAGGCCAGTGAAACATTCCACTGCGTATAGGAAGGCTGACCTGGAAAAAGAAATGACGGTGAGAACAGAGGGGAAGGTACAGTGCAGCACAGGAATCACGTGGGGGAGCCTGGAGGACTGAGATAGCATCTGATGGCCACGTGGAGTGTGGACGTTGAAAGGTTACATGTCAGTACCCCGAGAGAGTGGGGTTGGACCCTCCCGCACAAGGGACAGTGTCAGAAGAATCACAGAGGCAGGTCGTTGAAGAGTGGGTGGAAGGTTCTGGCCTTTTCCATGTGGCTGGAGCGCAGAAAGCCCGGAGAGATGGAGGAAGGGCAGGGTGGAAAAGATAGGCAAGGGTTCGATCAGGGAAGGCCTTAAATACCGCCAAAGGAGGCTCTTTTGCACACATCTGTAAGGTCGCCAAGAAACACACATAAAAGTGCTGAGTGTAACTTCCCAAACTGCCTTCAATCCCACTGCACTCATTAGCATTGGGTTTTCGTGATTAAGCATGTTACTTTGAATCCAACTTTTAAAAAAATCCCCTAAACTTCTTCCTATTAAAGAATAATGTTAATTGGTGAGTGTATATAAAAGAGGGTTATATGGCCCATTGAGTTTATATAGATTGAAATGCTAAGTAGGCCTGAGCAGAAGCCTCGGTGGGGAAGATAGGGTTAGCACTCATCAGCTTTATGTCCTCTTTCCTATTTACAGCCTACCCCTTACAGTGCTCGGGAACAAGATCAACAGAGCTCTCCTTATAGCTTCCTAAAGAAAGAGAAAAGAAATAGCCCCGAACTCCACAGCCCATTTCAAAGCTGAGGAATCTGTTTTGTTTGGCAAACTTTATTTCCTTCTTGAAACGTGGGACCCCAAAGAAACGGATAACATCCCCTTCCCTCTGGGCCTCCTGTTGAACGCCTGATGACAGAAGTTTCTGATCCCAGCTCCTACTACACCATTCATTCATTCATTCACTCACTCATTCATCCATCAAACATTTATGAACGTCCGGCACCAAGACAGGCACCTGGAATGTATTAATGAGGAAAGAGGCAAAGCCCTTGCTCTCCTGGGCCTGACACTCCAGTAAGGGCACCAGACGATCGCAGATAAACAAATACATGTGTTATGTGTTGCTGGAGTGTTTCATGTATGAAGGGAAAGAGCAGGCACGTGGTGGAGTGTAGAGGAAGCTGCTATTTCGGAAGAGCTTAGCAGGAAAGACTGAACAGAGACGTAAATGAAGTGAGGGGGTGTATTAGTCAGGATTCTCCAGAGAAACAGGACCAACAAAGTTGGGTAAATATATATATATATATATATATGAATATATATGTAATTTTTGAAAGATTTTTATTTATTTATTTGAGAGAGAGCGAGAGAGGGGGGTGGTAAGGGGCAGAGGCAGAGGGGGAAGCAGACTCCCTGCTGAGCAGGGAGCCCGGGGTGCAGGACTCGATCCCAGGATACTGAGATCATGACCTGAGCCAAAGGCAGACGCTTAACCGACTGAGCCACCCAGGCGCCCCATATATATAATTTGTTATAAGGAATTGGCTCACATAATTATGGACACTGACAAGGCCCAACATGTGCTATCAGCAAGCAGGAAATCCAGTCCCCATAGTTCCCATCACTGTCCAAAGGCCTGAGAACCAGGCGTAAGGTCCAGTTCAAAAGCAGACAGACTCAAGATCCAGTAAGAGCTGATGTTTCAGTTTCCAGTCTGAAGACAGGAAAAAAAATCCAGTGTTATGCTCCAAGGCCGTCAGGTAGGGAGAGTCCCTCTTACTCAGCCTTTTGTTCTCTCCAGGCCTTCAACTGATTGGATGAGGCCCACCCACATTTGGGAAGGTGGTCTGCTTTACTCAGTCTACTGATTCAAGTGTTAATCTCATCTAGAAACACACTCAAAGGCACACTCAGAATGATGTTTGACCAAATATCTGGGCACCCTGTGGCCCAGTCAAGTTGACACATAAAGTTAGTCATATAGGTATGTCATATAGGTATGAAGGAAAGAGCATTGCAAGCAGAGAGAATAGCAAATGCAAAGGCCCCGAGGTATCCTTGTTTGGTGTGCTTGAGGACCAGCAAGGAGGCCCGTGGGGTGGGGGGACATCATGCTGAAACGTCAGGGTGGTGGGAGATGAGGTCCCAGAGGTAGTGGTGCTGGTCTGGGGGGAGGGGGTGTCCTTGTGTACCACGGGAAGGATTTTAGATTTTAGGGGGATTTGACTCCTGCCACCTTTATGCCCTGCCTGCCCTATCAAGACCTCCTCTTTGGCATTTCCAATGCAGGAAGCCATTTATTTACTAGGATGTCTTCTTTCCCCTCCAAGTCATGACTCATAGGCTGCGGGCTCCTTTAACTCTGTGTCCCCAGCACCCACGGGACACTTAGAAGGAGTTTCATCTGCATTTGTTGAAACACAATAAGTCTGTCTTTTGACAGGGGAATATCAAATCCGAATGAAAAAAAACTGTGGATTTCCCGTTTTTGAGGAGCTTTGCAATTGAATCCAATCTCCCTCAACTAAATTCAACAAACATTTGTTGCTTACCTTCATTATGCAAGGCATTGTGTTGGGTGCCGGGGATTCAGGAATGAAAAGTAAAAAAGTAAAAATAGACACACAAGAAACAAACTGTGACATGCCAGTCGCCATACTGCGGGTTTCAAGTGGCTCTCGCTCACTCGTTTCCTGCAGCAACCCTCAGAGGCACGTTCTACGGAACTGTGATCCCTGTTGTCTAAGGAGGTGGAGACAGGAGCTGGCCCCACGTCACCCCAAAATGAGAAGCCTGGGTTAGCCCTCCGTTGCTCAGATTCTAAAACCTTCCCCTATGCTCCCGATGGTCAGGGTCCAGTCTTGCCCTCCCGTCCACGCGGTCGGGGTAACACCTTCCCTATACTCCATCGTGCTCGGGAAACTTGCTGTGGAGTGGGGGCGAGGCGCAGGTCGGGTGATGTTAGTGTAACAACTGTAACACAAGCCAGACCGTCCTCTGCCGGGATCGCTCAGACGGGGCACCCACCACCTCTGGAAACAGGTCCTTAGGAACCGGACGTGTGGGTCGGGCGCAGAAGTGATGGGAAGGGGTGGGCGCCAGACCCGCACTCGGGCCGCTTCCCGGGCGCTTAAGCTGCGGGGACTTCCCTCTGCTTCCCTGGCACCTGGTGACCCCATCGGATTGCCACCCTCTTGTCACCTGAGCCAAATACCTGCATGGCCTCTGCTCGATTTCACAGCTGCTTCTCTTGCAGAGGAGCCCGTTGCCCTCCGGCTTTGCTGCGGAGATTGACAGGAATCCACATCCTCAGCAAGCGTCCCAGCCCGCGGCTCGTCAGGGTCACTACGGCCCTCGTTGTCGCATTCGTGCTTAGCCCTCGCCTTGGTTCCAGTGGCCCCAAGGAATCTTGCTCAGACTTCTGAGTGCCTGCGTCCTCTCCCAACCCAGTGAACCCGCTGTGCAGGCGGAAACTGAGACAGTTCTCCCCACGCAGGTGTCGCGGGGAACGAGTTTCTCGGAGGCGATTTCCTTCCGCATCGCTAACAAACCATCTAGTCGAGTTATGTGTGTTAAACACAGCTTCCAGTGTAAGAAAGGATCTGTTTTGCAAGACGGTGTTACAGGTGGTAAAATTATTTTTCTAATTATACTGTACCTCCAATGTATAAGGTGTGATTCATATATAATCACCGTTTTAATGTTTCATTCCTTCCACGGGAAAAAAAGTGATGAGAATAAAATATCAATATTCTTCTTAAAATAGACAGTTCGTCTGACATGTAATTTACGCGAAGGACGAGATATCAATTAAAAGAGGATGATAAGACATTTTGCTCTTTTTTTCTCATTTTATGTTGAGAAGGAGTATCAGAAATGTTTGAACCTTTTCTTCCTTTATTAAGTTACAGGAAACTGGCTTAATACCAGCGTATGTCAAAATGAATGTAAGGGCAAGAGAGACACGCTCTTTAAAATACTTTTATTTATTTGATGATATCTTATCTAAAACATTGTATTACCTTTTGTTGAGGATTCATACCTTGGTGAGTCTTATCAGTCTGTTTCGGTTTTGAATGACAGCAATTTCTAAAAAACGGCATTTTAGTGGGTTGGTCGTTATATAAAGGGCTTGGCAGGCTTAAACAGTAGGTGCCCGAGGGCTACGAAGCAGATTAGAGGGAGTGAGCTTGGGGCTTGGAAACACACAGTATTTTGGAGGTCATTCCATCAAAGCGTCCACTGGACCAACACTTCCCCAACTTGATTTCGTTTCCGTGTCTACAAATCACGTTAGTCTTAATTTACTGGATCAAGTGGTACAAAATGAGAGTTGTAACATATATATCAGGCGGAGACAGGAACTTTTTATTTCTGGAATTCGTTTTGTTCAAATGTTAATTTTGGTTATACATTTTCCCTGGTGTCGGAATCAATTTCTGCTACAGCGGGGTGTCACAAATCAATGAAGGAGTGGATGAGCAATGAGATCAATGAGTGAAAAAATGAGTGTCTGGATGGGTCGCTAGATGGCTGGATAAATGAGTAAGCGGGTTGATTCCTTAATGGATGGATGAACAGCTGACTCGGTGGGAGATGAGAGGGAAGGCTCTCAAGCCCAAGGAGAGAATGAATAATTTTGCAGGAGGGCTTCTCCGGCTCATGATTGACTGAGTTGAGAAGTAGCTGGGTTTGACCATGGAAGTAGCATGTAGGAATAATTCCGGACTCAGAATCTTTCCTGATCTACCCCTCCACCTCAGTCTCCTCTTTAGGACTCCACGTCTGTGTTTCCATAACCGCCCAGAGACCTGACCTCCATCATTGCTTCTCTTTGGTTGAATTTTGCCTCTCCGTTGATGTGACTTTTTCTGCCCCAAGTTCTGAGCTCCTGGATTGCAGGACTCTTGATTTCTCTGACCCCCTAGAACCTCATCTGTTGAAAACGCTCTGTGCACGGCATCCAGGAAGCTCAATAAATATTAGCTAATTGTTTAAATAAATGTCATGTGTACTTATGGTAGTGGACCGTGGCCTGGGGACGCAAGTCCCTGAAGTCTTGTCTGAACTTTGCATTTTGGGAAGCAGCCTTGTGATTCCTTCTGGGCTCCTTTTCATTCAGCAGACATTCGGCATAACCACACGTGGAATCCAAACGAGCCCACGATGGCGAAACAGACAAGAAGAGCAACGCTTTCTCATAGCACCGCTGCCCCACAGCACGCAAATCCATCACCTTCATTCTGACCGCCTAGCGGCTTCCTTTCTTGCTCAAGATGAAGGGAAGTCCCAGTGATGGCACTTTCAAGGGCAATGGAGTCAGATGGCCTGGGTCCGTATCCCAATGTCGCCACTTACTGACTCCAGCGCCCTAAGCCTCGCTTTCCCACCTGTACAATGGGGTTAGTAAAACTCTCTACTTTATATATTTGTTTCCAGGATTAAATGAGCCAGCACTTGCCTGTCTCCTGCTGAGAGCCCGATAAATGTCAATGGTGATGATGATGATAATGGTGATGATGAGACCTAACATTTTTTGAGCACTTTGGGACTCACCTGAGAATGGGCTAGGAGGAGATAAAACATCATTGCGGGTCAGAACAGGATAAGGCCCTAATTTTGATTAGCATCCAGGTTTGTCTGCTCTCCTGGAAGCACTCAGAATAGGTAGCTGCGCAGATAAATCTTTTGAAGAGTGCTTGGCTCGTAGTAGGTGCCCAATAAATGTCAATTATCAATGACAAAATATACATCTAGCAAGACATGCAGGGTGAGCAATGAATAGTACAGGGTCCTTGCCATCGAGGAGCTCATTCCTCCAGGGGGCTGAAGCCATGCCCATGTAAGGATAATGCATGATTGAAACAGGGAGCCTCTTAAGAGAGGAATCCAGAAGAGGATTATTCAGGGGTAGAGGGGGGAACGTGGCGACTTTCAGGTCAAAGTATCAGGGATGCTTCCTGCACAAGATGATATCAGACTCTGGCCTTGAAGGGCAGTGAGATTACACAAGATGAATCTGTAGGAAAAGGGCACTGTGGGTGGAGAGAGGGAACAGCATGATCGAACACAGTGACCAGGAAGTCGACACCCGAGGGGTGGGGTAGGTTTTATTGGAAAGTAGAGTCGGAGCAATAAAGAGATGTCACAGCCCCCGTGCAAGGATGAAATGCCCCCTTGGGATGTATCACATTCTCGTAAATCACACGGTAACGGGATAAATGACTTCTGCAATAAATGTGACAAAATACCAGTACACTTGCTATATAAAGAGCTTGGAAAAATCAAGAAGAAAAAAAAAAGAACACTTATATAAAAAAAGGTCAAAAACATAAGGATACAATCTGTAGTCAGGGCCGGCTCTGTGGCTGTGAGGCCTGGGTAGTCAGAAAGCGTTCTGTGTCTAGAAGGATCTTGTACTTGGCTTAATGCCTCGCCGTCACCATCTTGAAATTCTTAATGATTTTTGAACAAGGGGCATCCCCACTTTCATTTTGTACCAAGCCCTGCAAATTATGTAGCCAGTTCTGTCTGCAGTGAAGAAATACAAAGAGACAACATGTATATATCAAGAAAACCCAATGTCATTGTCGATCAAGGAGATAAAAATGGAATTATAAAGACATGCCGATTTATATTTATCAAATTGGCCAGATGAGAACAACGCAGGCAAAGGGATGGCGAGGTGAACGTCTTGGAAACTCTTGGTGGGCTTCTACATTGGCTCAGGATCCTTAGCCACTCTTTCCTCACCCGAGGGGTGGTTGAAAGCAAATACTCAGGGTTCCCCATGCCTCCAGGCTGCACCTTCCAAAGCCACATCCTCGTGTCCTCTGACCAACAAGGAAGCCCAAACAAGGATTTGTTCTACCCACATCCTCATGTTTGTGGACGTAGTTTTCTTCCCGAGGACTCCACTGTTATGCCCAGAGGCAGCTCTGCCTTCTCCTCCACCCAGCCTCATCACTTGGGACCCAACCCCAGGCAAGCTCTGGGACCCTGACATCCTAAGGGGCGTGGTGGCATGCAGAGCCAGTAGAGCCTGGCCGAAAAGCAGGTCCGCCATCTACAATAAGAGAGTACCCCTGCCCACATTGTGATGTGAGATTTTGCCCAACTGTATTAGGTCAGGATTCCCTTAGGTTGCAAGTGACAGAAAATAAATTCAGAACAGTTTAAGGAGAAAGAATCAGAAAATTTATTGGCAATAGGAAACCTTTCCAAGATGATAAGCAGACATCAGACACACACAAACACACACACACACACACACGCATACATACACAAACACATACGTACACACACGTATGCAGATACGCACACACAAATACATACACAAGCAATGCATACGCATGTGTAAATAGTAATTGCCGAGTTGTTTATGGTAGCATAAAATTCAGAACGGACTAAATGTTTAACCACAAGGGATATTTTAAACTAATTGCTGAATATCTATTAATCAAATATTATACTGTTATTAAGCGTCACGTTTTCCGAGGATAATAAACGCTAATAATAATCATGACAAGAGCTAGCATTCTAACATTTATTGCACACCTGCTATGTCCCAGGCACTGTTCTAAAATAACTCCTTCAATTTGGATTTTTAAGGATATTTAAGGAGGTGAGAAAATGCTCGCGCTCTGTCGTTCAGGGGAAAAAAAAATAGAACACGTAATTGTTTTTCCGTGGTGATCTCAGGTTTGTCGTATGTGTTTATCACATCTATTTTATATTATATATACTACAGAAAAAGAACCCGGGGTTCCTGGGTGGCTCAGTTGGTAAGCATCTGCCTTCGGCTCAGGTCATGATCTCAGAGTCCTGGGATCGAGCCTGCAGTCGGGCTCCCTGGTCAGCGGGGACCCTGCTTTCCCCACTGCCGCTCTGCCTGCTTGTGCAATTTCGCTCTTTCTCTCAAATAAATAAATAAAATCTTAAAAAAAAAAAAAAGAAAAAGAACCCAACGTAATTATTATATCTGAGGGATTATATCCAGGTATTTAGACTACAGGATATTTTAATTTTTTCTTTATTCCTCTGTATTTTATCAATTGTCTACCATGAACATACAATATCATATGCCTGTGATACTAGAAGGCTAAGGATCGTTCAGAAGGATGCAGGGGAAAGAGTTATTTTGTTTGATTTGGGAGATAACATCAGGGGAAAAGAGAAATTGATTGAAAACAGGGTTTGAGTGAAAACATGGAAGGCCTTGAAAGTCTGGCTGAGAAGATGGTGTTTTATTGGAAAGGAATGGGGAGCCATCGAATGTTTCTGACAGAGGTAGTGACAAATTCAGAGCAGGAAATGAATGAAGGCTTTTAGTAGAGGGTCCAGCAGCTGCAAGCACATTGGAGAGGTAGAATCTGCCAGGTCAGGCAGACAGAGCTCCTTAGATGAGGGGATTAAGAGAGCAGGAGCCCAGGCTGCCTTCAGAGGTTCCCAAGGGTGCACGGTGGGAGGGGGAGCAGGTGGAGAAGGCCACGGACAGGGGATAACCTGTCCCCTCATGGGGTCTTCTTGCCTCTCTGGCTTTTACTACCTTCCTCCTCCTTTCTCTGGAAGAAAGAGATAAACCACACGGATCAAGCTTATTTTGACTCTAGATTTTAAGTCTTGGTTTGGTTTTCCGTGGATGTCCACTGCAGGTTCTCCAAACATGTCTCCACTAACGTCAAACCTTAAAATCCGTGACGAAGCTCTCAGTGGATGCGGGCAGTACAAGACGACTTCCAGCCCTGGCGCGCATAGCCACCGCCACGTTTTCCCCCAGCGGAAGGTGTGTGCCTCAGGTCATCGGGATTTGAGGCGTGCACATTTGGAAGAGATTTGAAGACCTTTCTTTCAAGATTTTTAAAATTTATTTGTTTGACAGAGAGATAGAGCACCAGTAGAGAGAACAGCAGGCCGAGGGAAAAGCAGGCTCCCCGCTGAGCCAGGAGCCAGATGTGGGACTCGATCCCAAGACCCTGGGATCATGACCTGAGCTGAAGACAGCTGCTTAACTGACTGAGCCACCCAGGTGCCCTTAAGACCTGCCTTCTTTTCAGATGAATGGCTTTGCAAGTAACAAAGCAAATTACACTCAATTATGTCAATGGGGAACATGCTTCGTCTTTGAAGGTAGAGGCTCAATGGGACTTTAAGAGGAAAGCCATCATTGCTTTGTCTGTAATGCGTAGCCTTGGGTGGCAGCTTGGCCATTCTGGGACTCATCTCGGGACCCGTGGAATGGGACAGCAGGGCGGTCTCCCCTCCTAATCGTAATGCGGATTCAAGGCGTCGGCCCCTGTAAAACACACAAGACTACCTGCCCGCAGCAGCTCGCCGCCAGATGCTCGTTCTTGCCGTGACTGTGGCCATGACCGTTGTCATTATTCTCAGACTGACACAGTTTTCCCTTCATCTACAAAACCTTCTCTGAATCCTCTAGTTCACAGACACGCTTCCTCCTGGTGAGCTGATGCGACACTTCATAAACGCCACTTACCCGGACGCGTTGTCCGGTCTTAATCAATTTTTAATTAATGTGCTCGGCGCCCCCGTCCAGATGAGAGGAGAAAAGAGCACAGCCTTGGCAAACCCAAGTGGGGATTCTGGCTCTCACCCTGACTCTCCGACTTCGGGGCACATCATTTACCTGCTCCCAGCGCCAGTTTCCGCCAAGTGTGCCCACGCGTGTCTCCCTCAAACAGCGGCATCGAGAGGATTAAATAAAGGAAGGCTTTTTCGGCACCTGGCGTGTTGCCCGACACCAAGAAAGTGTTCGCTAAATGTTTATTGAATTTTAAAATAATTATGATGGATGGCCACTCGCATCATCGTTTTTGCATATCGTCTCAGAAAAGCCCTAAACCTACATACTCCTCGGCACTGTAAATTCAGATAATTTATCCTTTCCACGAAAACTCCTGGCTGCGGACAGACACAATGATGCTGCCCCGCGGCCTTTCTGGACAGGGGTCTGGGGTCCCCATGTTCTTCCCTACTGGTTATAAATCAATCTTCTGCGAAGCCTCTTTATGACAGCAGAGAGAGTGCTGGAGTTGGGGTCCTGAGTCCTGCCTTGACCCCCAGCTCTGTGTTTTTCTATCCCTGTGACCTCGAGCAAATCACATCCTCTCTCTGGGGTGGGATATTTACTCTCATTAAAAAAAAAAGATATCATTACCAATTTCAAAAGGATGTCACGAAAATTGCAAAGAGATAAGTCCAGGAAATTGCTTTACAAACTCCAAAGCATTGTGCCAACAGAAGCTTGATTTTATTCATATACAGACAGAAGTATTTTTCTTTATCACTGTAGATGTGAGATTAGGGGCCGTAAATATATTTACACCTTTTCCATATGATTGTTTTTGTAAGCGCACATTTTGTTGGAACATATTAGAGAAAGGATTTATTAGCAAATTCTGACCTTATTTAATGGATTCATTCATCTATTTGGTAAATATTTAGAGGACATTTCCATATTCAAGGCACCGTGCTCAGTGCTGTGGGACAGATAGAAAGAAGACAAGTTCCCCCACTCTGAAGAATAACACCGTTGTGTTTGAAAAGCTAAAAAAAAAAATTTTTGTTAATGTCTTTTGCTTGGTTCCAGCTTCTGCACATTCGATTGTACTGCTTCTGTTTTTTGTTTTTTTTTTCTTTTTTTTTTGCTTCTGTTTTTCCTAAGGTAAAGTGACCACCTCGGCTACCTTCTTACCTCGTCTGCGTGTAACAAAGTCGGTCATATCCGTCTTGTTCAGAAACATCCCATAGCGACACGGCTTCGCTCCACACTTTTACGTGATGTCGTATTTGCAAACAAAACCTCCCCCAATAGTTATTCATGTAATTCTATTAATATGATCTCAATCACCATATGGCAGTGTCATACCAATTACGTTGTTGCAACCAGCCGACTTTAGGAGACAGGCGACCATCTTCCCAGCTGAGGACGGCACCCTCGTTATAAAGATCCCCCAAATCATGGTTTCTCAGCTCCCTTCTCCGTGAGATGTATTTTTCCCCGTTATTTAATCAGGATACTCTTGGGGAGACTCAAAAGACTAAGTGTCAAAAAAAGGTTGGAATATTTATTTTCCTCTTTGTTCCTCTGTGAAATGTACAATGTATGCAGCGTTGGCCCATGTCTTGATAAACACAAGGCTAACCCGGCATTTTGTGGTGCTGTTAATTAGGGTGAAGCGTGCGCATCTCAGTCGCTGCTGAAACAAAACACAAAACTTCACTTCAACCAACGCAGAGCTCATCGATTTATTTTTGAGCTCTAAACGCGAGGAGTTTGTCTCCGTTATAAAACTCCTGACAATGGTGTAAAAACGTGCATACCACGGCATACCGCACCCCTCTCTAGGACCCTGTGTGTGAAAGAGCCTCCTTTTCTCCCCCAAAGAATTACACTCGGCACCACATGTCAAAACACAATTGTAATTGTGTAGCACAATATTTCATAAATCTGAAAATGTTTTAAAAACCCATTGTATTTTCGAAGCTTCCAAAGTCATTTCCTGGGTTAGCATTTTTTTTTTCCCTGCACTAAGCATGCCTTTTCTTTTTTTTCTTCCCCTTTCTGATTTCCATATTCCTCAATAATTATTAAGCATTCTTATCTCCCAGGCAGGCATCTCTGATGTAGACGCTGGTGACAGCGGTGGCTGTAATTCTTGTGAATGACTACATTTTAAAATCTCGTGTTAAAGCATGTTACCAAGCTTCCTGAAGTTAGCAGATGGCCTCAAGAAAGGCTCGTTTTAATTTTTCAAGTGCATAAGTATAATAATCCGCACTAATGTATGCACATAACAATAAAGTGTGCTCGTTGGGCAATTATATTCACAGTTTCATTTGTGGACCGGTGAGGACGGGTTTATCAATGTGCAAATGGACAAGCCTGGACATAATATTCATAGGATCAAAATAGGTGATCAAAATGGCTAAGTCAAAAAAGAAAATAATTAAAAGCGGCAGTAGGGAAAAAGCCAAGGTGGGGAAGAACGTCTCTGCCACCAGAATGGAAAAGTTTGTGAAAGCCATTTAATAGAACTGAATATCAAAACATTTTAACTTTTTCAAAGTTTTCAACATTAAACAATTAGGATGAAACGCAATTAGGCAGCACATTGTAGAGGATGGTCACTTTCTGCATGTCATGTGGCTTTAAAAACAAGTCAGATAAATGATGATGCCATTAAAACTGAACTAATTAAAGAAAGCTTCTTTTAAGAACTCATTAACTGCAACCTCATTTGCATAATGATGCATATTAATTAAGTTTTAATGAATCTGAATTTGCACCAAGCCTATTCATGTTGGCTTTGAAACAAATTGAACAAATTAGTTAAAAGCTTTTTGGAATCTACTTTTCACACCAAACAGGATATGAATGCAATCATCTCTACAAAAAAGAAATATTTTTCCTTTAATTTAATTCAAAGGTATGCAGGCCCATCTATTAATTATTTTTAAATGCAATGATCTTCACCTTTTCTTTGGAAAATCAACAATATCACTTATTCTTGAATGGGAAATATTACCAGGGTAGGTTGTGGAGGGAAAAAATCATTACGGCCAATTTATTGGCAATAAGTTGGAGATATTTGACTTTAGGGTGTATTTCGTTTATTTAATCGCGGGACTGAAAATTGAGGAGG
>CM052896.1:120601812-120631626 GCA_028534135.1 Potos flavus
TTAATTATTTTTAAATGCAATGATCTTCACCTTTTCTTTGGAAAATCAACAATATCACTTATTCTTGAATGGGAAATATTACCAGGGTAGGTTGTGGAGGGAAAAAATCATTACGGCCAATTTATTGGCAATAAGTTGGAGATATTTGACTTTAGGGTGTATTTCGTTTATTTAATCGCGGGACTGAAAATTGAGGAGGTAATTTCTGGACATCCTGAACATCTCCAGCGCAGCAACTAAAAAGAGATGTCGGTCGGGAAGGTGGCACGTCGCATCTGAGGGGGATGCATTGTTGGTATCACATTCATTTCTGGATCTGATTCTCCGCCACCATAAATCTCCTAAGTAGCCCAGAAAAAAAATTAAACATTTACAGAACATGTGTTCTTTTCCCCCGGATTTGTGCAAATCCTAATTTTTTTTTATACGCAAGAAGCAGAATTCAATTTTAACAAGTTTGCGTTCGGCTCATCAAAAAAAAACAAGAATTACCGCAGCAGCACTATTGATTTGCTCATACTCCATTGTGTCTTCATCAAGAATGAAGAGATTTATGTAATTACTGCTCCATCTTTTGTTGTTCGAAAGCACTTTTTTTGTAAGTCAGCATACACAAAGGATGGAAACGCTTTTATTGTTGAGATTACAAGATCATTTCTCCCCCTCGTTGAAACGTTCTCTAGGGTAGGTGCTTTGGAGGGGTTGACCATGAAGACGATGTTGTAGCCGGGAAATACACATTTACAAAATGTATTTACAGGTACCCCCGCAGAATTTTTTAACCCACTTATTCCTTCACCTTTTTCCCTCTCGTATTCCTCCCCGGCTGTTTCGGTTCCCAGGGAAGCCTTGTCGGCTTTCAGGGGATGCCAGAGCGAATTCCCTGCAGCAAAGTATCCTGAATGCTTTTAGATGTGACGGGGCAAAACAGCAACACTCTAGATGATTCTCTCCTAATTACATTGCTCTCGTTGGAATGTACTTGCGCCCGGGTCAGTGATCACTTTTGCCTCCTTTAGAGAAAAATAAAATTAAAATCAGCTCCTAGCTGCCTCCTTTGCCCGTGTACTGGCTCTGCATACAGGCTTCCCTTGAGTAAATGCTTTTCCATTCTGGAAGCCAAGTCCCACAGCTTTATAAATTACGGCAAGCCCACCGACCACTTTTCCAAGCAAGGTGTTTGTGGAACCATCCCAAACTCGTTCTTTCCTGGAAGGAAGAGGTTTTGCTATGCATCGAGACAGGAAGCAGAAGCGGGAATCTAATTTGCAAAAACCATCTCAAGAATACATGGATTCACAGATCATGTTGGGGATGATTTTAAAATTAACTCCTTCCCTATTCCCCGTTTTTATTAGAACAATCCCGCATCTCTTTCCTTTCCGTACAGTTTAGTGTTACCACGTTGGGCTATAATATGCCTTCTGATGGGAGTCTTAACGTCAGAGCGAAGTCACGAAACGCAATCTGGTGACAGTCAGCCCCCGGCTGGGGACCGTTTGCGGCGTGATCCATTATGCTTTGAACAAAATATTGTTTCTCTATTTCCCCCTCGCCTTTCTATTATACTTTTTGAGCGTGTTGCAATCGGAAAGCCAGGGAAGCTGTGCGCTATTTTAAATGCCGTCTGATGTTCACAGGCACAATCTTATTTCCACATCACCCCTGGAGGAAGGGGAGTCTCTTTTCCCGGGTTTTAGGATCCTAGGGGTGCCGGGGAGCACGCTCACCGCCGCGGGAACCCATAATTAGAATTAGACTCGGGGCACTCGGATTGTCCCCTGATGGTGTGTGTTCAGGTGGGCAGATGTCAGGATAGGGAAGGGAGCCGGAGTTGGGGGTTCTACCGCTCTCTAGCTGGAGGACAGGGACGGGGGCCCGGGGGAGGGGATGGGGGACACCCAGATGGACATTCCTAGCCCTCCAAATGACATTGGCTTTTTAATCCTTAAAGGCTCAGACCCGAACAAAATAATGCAGGGAAAAGGTTTGCCCCGTTGCTGCGACTCCCCTCTCCGCCCACCCTTCTCCAAGTGGCGTCTCATCAAACCCATTTGCTTTTTTCAGAAGAAGCCTTTAGTAAGGTAGCGTTTAAAAAAAAAAAAAAAAAAAGGAAGTGCAAATTCTGCGCGGAGAATTGGCTTCTTTGGGGGAACATTTTGACAGAAAGTGCCTTCCTTGGGGGAGGTCAGGAGTCATCGGTATTAAAGCACACAAGCTGGTAGCGGAGTGTTAATGGCCACAGCAAGCAGATGTTCCGTAATTAGGGGAGATGTGAGTGACAAGACGGGAGAGGTACGTACACAGGCGGGCTGGCACCGAGCAGCTGCTGGGACCGCTCCCCTGTCACGGGCGTGCACAAGTCAGACCGGCCCCGCGAGGCCGCGGCGCCGTGACAATTAGAAAAAAACTGTATTTGATCAAAATAGGTAATAGATCATGGCGTGCAGCCTTTGCCCCTCCCCTCCCGGGAGCCGGGGAGAGCCGCCTAGGTCTGCCCCCCGCGAGCGGGAGGCAGAGGTCAGCCAGATTACAGAAATGGAGGGGCCGTGCTGACATGGGGCTTCCAGGCATCTTCCTTGTCTTTTTTTTTTTTTTTTTTTAGTTCTTTAGTGGATACTGAGAGCGAGGCCTTGCTAAGAGAGAGGGACCCCTTCTTCTTCCTGGAGTCCCTGCATCCATGGTGTCTGCAAGGCCTGTTTCTCCAATCTCCTGTCTCTCCGGTCTTTCTTTTCGAGCCATCTCCACTGCCATTGTCTTCCCCAGCATTTGCTCTAGAATATTCCGCAGCCGCCTCCTGGCCTGCCTGCGTCTGATCTGGCACCACCCCTCCCTAACATCTCCGGAGCCCTGTCTTGTTTCCACCCCATGAGGCCACTTATTAACTGTCGGTGTCCTTTCGGATTTCAGTCTCTGGGCCTTTACACCTAGCCCAAGGCCGGGCCCGGAGTGGCTCACTGCGAGGCGCACGTGTGGGTCCGTGAGAGAACCAGCACGAGATTCACCGCAAACGTGTTCGCGCACTGTCTCTGCGCCGGGTGCCTGGATGATGGGGAGCCCGTGCTCCTTTACGCTAAAGCCAAATTGCAAAATCAAAACATTTTCTTTGCTTAGATGAAGGATGTTTTGTTGGCAGGTAAAGAACGAGCGAGATGATCAGTTTGCTGAAGGATGGTTTCCTAACTGCGATGTTTGTATCCATTTCGAGGGGGCATCACAGAAATGGGGGGAGTCACGTTGCCCTTTCAGGAGGAAGTGGCCTGGCCTGGTGCAAAGCAGTCAGAGCTTCACCTCCTGGGGCCCCCGGGGTGAGTTCTGGACCTGCCTCTTTAGGGAGACTTTAACTTCTCTGACCCTCGGTCTCTTTTTCTGTGAAATGGGGTTAATAACACTGGACTTTCAAGGTTGTTGAGAGCCTGGAAGGAGATCACAAGCACTTTCTCACACCGTTGTCATGGCTGGGTTGGCTTCATTTCATCAAATGAGATCATGGGCTTTGCAAGCCATGAAGCATTATGTGGGATTGTTCAATTCCTCTGGGTCCTGGAAATCCAGCAAGACCTGCTTACCTTGTGTTTATAATGTGGAGGAAGGCTCGGAGGAGGGAGAACGTAACTGACCTTGAGTGTCTCTTCTGCCTTTGGTCCTCTATGGGCATTGTGTCACTTCTGTTGCTCTGTGGCATAGGTCTCCTAATTCCATTTCACAGAAGAGGCAGATGACGCTCAGAGAGGTTAAGCCAGTCTCTCAGGGCCAACCAGCTGATAAGAGGGGCTGGGATGTGAGTCCTGGGCTGCCTGTTTCCAAAGCCCCTCTGACTGTCAGGTGTCGGGCCGAGGATGTCAGTAGGAGATGGAATGAAAGCACCCACCGGAAACGTCTCAAAATGACAAAAACACAAGTGGGAAGCTGGGTCGCGATTCTGGGCTTCCTTTGTCTTCCCCTGCCTCGGTTGGTGTCTCCAGGTCTCCCGCCTCCGTCCCTCGCCCTCTCCCCCCAGAGCTCCTTCTCGTCCCTCGTTCCCTCCTTATCTGTCTCTGCATCTCCCTCCCTTGATTTCTAATTTCCAAGCCTGCGAGCTATTACAGAAAGCATAATGACGGTTATACTTGTCTATAGCAATATTACTGTCTAGCTTATTGCTTTGTAAAGTACTTTGGGGGCCTTGAAAATGAAAGGTGTTATGTAAAATGAAAATCGATTCTAATTCTAAATAAACATCATTGCTTCAAGTTTCCCTCGGATGGCATTGTTTCATGCTCGAGAAAGACAATGGATCAGAATCCGGTCCGAATGTTTAGAAGGTAGATTTGGGGCTCCTGGTGTCTCGGGGCTTGTCGCGACAGGGTGAGATCCGAATCACATCTTAGCGTAGCCTTACCGTTATGTTTAATTACACCTGGTAAAATGTGTCTTTGTTCATTATTTATGAAGGGAAATTATTTTCGTCCGTAGAAAAGATTGATACCACTTTTAGCTTATGTTCGGGTGATTAGTGATTAAGTGCAATTTATTTCTCTGATATATGTCTCTATCAGCAGCACCATCCAGAAACGGAGAAAGAAACTTTTCTCCGCAGAAAAACCCAGCCCTACTTTAGGGAGCATTTCCCTCCTCCTTTGCTGGCAGAGTAATTTATAAGGACACGCACGCCACAGAAATGGGAGTTTGAATCATTTCTGTGGAGAAGGCTCATCATCCCAAATCAGAAATGTCATAAAAGTTAAAATGCCATAAGAGTGTGTTCCCCAAGAAAGAAATAATTTTCTTTTCATTGAGAACACTGGAGGACATAATATACTTCTTGAAATTCAAATTTTCATAGCAAACGCAATTTATCCCTCCCTTGGATCGTTCATCTTCCTTTAAGAAAAGGTAACTGGATAGCATATCTATTTTATATTTTTTGGCAAAAGTATCTGCAAGTGCCTGTTTCCTTAAAAACACACACGCCGTGTGGGGAGAATGAATGGCTTCATCCCCAGGAAAGGGCCCCGGGAACGGGCCCTGGGAACGTCCAGCCTCGGGACGTAACCGTGACTTGGTTCGCGTTCGCTGTGATCATCAGAAGGCCATTTGCATCCACAGGAAGACCCAGGGCGCCCGTGGGACTTGTGGCCTCCGTGGTTTTTTTTTTCCCCCTCTTTCAATTTTATGTCTGACTAACTAATCCAAAGTGTCTGCTGCTAGTTTGGGCCCTGCAAAGGCTGCAAATGTGAAAACCTGAATAAAGGTACCAGCGTTTGAATCTGTGTGTATTGCTAATACTGTGACCCTCTGTGATAGAGGTTTTCCCCACGTACAAATCCAAAGTGTTCTTTCTCTTCCCCCTTTCCAGAGCTCCCGTGGTCCCTATCCGTCACGGGTGAGCCCGTTTGCTGGGTGATGGGATTGCTGGAGGTGAACGGGCCATCAGCAGAGGAGTAAAGAGACATGGTTTGATGCAGACACAGCCCTGGCTTTGAAATAGGGAGGCAGAGGAGCAACCTCGGGGGACGGGTGCTCTTAGCACACAAGGCGGGCGGGTAATAACTGCGCAGAGCCCCTGTCTGGACCTCAGTTTACTTTTCTTCATCTTCAAAATGGGACAGGTGGCCCTTCCTGGAAGGACTGTGTGGAGGTGGAAAAAATATGTAGGAAGAACCTAATCCTATGACGAGTCAATGTAACGACACGGGTAGACCAGGAGCCCCACAGTATTTCCTGTAACTGACCAGCAGTCCTTAAGGACACGTGCAGGACATCTAGTTGTGGTCCGTATGTTTGCTTCCTCCTGCATCAGGTTTTTGCCCACATTGTATCCCCTGACTGGCTCATTGCCTCTCCTTCTTTCTTAGTAACAGCATCTCAAATTTCAACGAGGCACTCCTAGAATATATGTTTCTTGCAATATATCTGGCCAGTGATGTGTGAGGAGACAGAGAAAAGCTATTTAGAAGATGCTGACTCAACACAGAGGGAATGAGTTCCTCTGCTTTTCTTCTCTACTGACCTGGAACTCTGCTATGATGGCTGGAGTTCCAGCAATCATACTGGACCATGAGGTGACATTATGTTAAGGAAGGCAGTATAGAGACACAGAAGCTTACGGGCCTGATGGTTTAGTGGTTTGCTTACAGCTGGATTTCTCTTACATGAAAGGACATAACTTTACGTGTGTAAGTCACTATAGTCAGGGATTTGGTTTTAGTAGCTGAATATGATCCTAATTAGCATTTACTACATACTCAAGTTCTACACACTCTTCAGTGCTTATTCCAAGTCCCTCCTCCTCTATGAAGTCCTCCCATGTGACTCCAGGCCCCCCACCCCTCCATGTCTTGAATCGCTAAGTTCTTACTGTGCCCAGATACAGTCTATTATTTCCTCTTTTTTTCCACCATGCGAGTTTCCTTTTCTTGGGCCCTCAGTAAAACTTCAAGCTCTTCGAAGACAGAGATCCTCTCTTAAAATTCATTTGATCACCACGTGGGACCTAAGAATGTTGAGAACTGAGTGATTCTCTATGGTGAGAGAACATTTATTGGGCCCCTAATATATGCTCATGTTCCCTGCCCCAATATCCAGTTGAGGAAACCAAAGCTTGGAGAGGTTCACCATCTGGCCAAAGTCACATGTGTCCTAAGTGGCAGAGCAGCATCTTGCCCCAGGCTTGTCTAAGCCCACATACTTATGCAGCAAACAGTTATGTACAGACTTATTATTTTTTTTTAAGTCACACTTTTTTTAACCGATTATAATTGCCACATGCTCATTTCAGAAACTTTGGAAAAATCTGCAATAGTATAAACAGAACAAGTTAAAATTATCTATGATATCCCCACCATCTAAAGTTGATCGCCATTAACATATTACCTTTTCTCTTCTAGTATGTATAAATCTGTGAATCATGCAGTAAATAGTCCTTCAAAAGCAGTTATTACTGCAATCATATTCTATGTAATAATAGCCAGCATCAATCATTTATTATCTGCCAGGTGCTCGTCTGCATGCTTTGTTACAATTATTTCACATGCTTACCATAACCTCTTGAGATAGATTCCGTTCTTGCTCTCATTTTCCTGTGAGGTGCAGACACAGAGAGGGCAAGGAATTGATCGAATTCACAACAGCATATAAGTAAGAGGGCCAGTAATCGAACACAGGCACTTGACTTCAGGATCCATACTCTTTTTCTTTTTTTTTTAAGATTATTTATTTATTTATTTATTTATTTGACAGAGAGAGATCACAAGTAGGCAGAGAGGCAGGTAGAGAGAGAGGGGGAAGCAGGCTCCCCACTGAGCAGAGAGCCCGATGCGGGGCTCAATCTCAGGACCCTGAGATCATGACCTGAGCCGAAGGCAGAGGCTTTAACCCACTGAGCCACCCAGGCACCCCAGGATCCACACTGTTGAGTGCCAGACGATATTTACTCCCCAATTCTGAAAGTTGCATTTCCTTTTTTTAACATAAAGCTTCAGGTCAACCTAATCATCTACCATAAGTATTCACCGTAATGTCCTGGCCATTCCTTATTGTCGGACATCTGAGTTATTTCCGTTTTGTCACTATTATTAACAATGCTGGGAAGACCACCTTTGTATATATGTATTATTGTCCACATGATGGATTATTTTCTTGGGAAAGATTCCAAGAAATAAAATTATGAATCAAGCAGTATGCATGCTTTTATCCCTACCCTGAAGCTAAAAGATCTAGAATCATGGAATCTTAGAATCTGGGGTCTGGTCCCACGTGCTGATGGAAACTGAGACCCAGAGCAAGAAAGCGACTTGCCCGAGGTCACACTTGAACTCTATTAGCTGGCTGCTTTGTTTCCATTTTATGTTCTCTCCCAGACAATACCTTTTTTGTTCACAACAGAACTTCTTTTTTGTTATTGTTACTTAAACCTTAATTTGGTACCTTTTTACAGTAGTAAAACAATGCATGTTCATGCAATAATAGGAACACTCCCCCTTCATGGAATCCTTATTGGAGGGCGAAGAACTGCTGAATTCTAGAAGCAGAGAGAATAAGAAAAAGCAGCTGCCCTCAAGGAGCTCCAACGAAGGAGGTAGACAGAAATAAAAACATTTACAATACGATGTCACAAATTATGTTGGAGGCCTACATAGGATGCTGAGGAAGTAGAGAGAGGAGACACCGGTCCCAGTCAGGGAGAGGGAGTCAGGAAGCCTTCCTTCATTTGTTTTATTTATTTATCAATTGTTCATTTTTTTATTTATTTACCAATCTATCCAGCCACCCATGAAATGATAATTTATTGAACATCTACTAGATTCCAGGCATTATCCTAGGAATGCAAACACAAAGCTGGAGTTCGAATTCGTGTTTTCAGACGCCAGTTCCCATGATTTTTTTTTTTTTTTTTTATGTTGCCATTAGAATTGCTAAAACACACAAGAAAATAGAATGGTTTTGAGTATTGCTTCCATCCAGGTGGAGAAAAGGTGGGTACTCAGTGTGATGGGAGCACATACCGGGCTCGTTAATCAAATACTCTGGTTAATAGAGAGTTCTCGTATATGCCATGAGTGAATTACCAGTTTTCAAAGAATTATAATACAACAAAATATACTGGAACTATACAGCTCATAATTTAATCTGCTTTAGATGTGACAGAAGTCACCTGAAGGGCTGTATTTAAGAGCCATCAACTTTGGAATGTCACACCTGCGGAAGGCAAGTCAGTGCAAAATTCACAGCTCTGGGCTCTTACTGAGCTTCTGGATTTTTTTGAAAACAGAAAACTCAAACCCTCTAAAAACCACGGATGGGTATACCTTAACCAAATTTGCTACACAAAGAGGAAAAAATTGTCGCAAGTAGGATACAATGAAGATCTTTTTTTTTAAATGATTTTATTTAGTTAGTTATGAGAGAGAGAGAGAGAGAGAAGGGGAGGAGCAGAGAAAGGGACAAGTAGACTCCTTGCTGAGCACAGAGCCTAGCTCGGGGCTTGATCTCAGGACCCCGAGATCGTGACCTGAGCAGAAACCAAGAGTCGGATGCTTAACCGACTGAGCCATCCAGGGGCCCCGATAGGCTTAAGATCTTAACGCTGTTTTCAAAAAGCCAAATCCTTTCTGTGTGTGTTGAGGGGCTTGTTTATAAATGAGGCTATGTTTTAGAAGCGGGTGTGTGGCCAGTGAAGCCCATCGTGCAGTCCAGAGCCTTTTTTTTTTTAAGAGAAACGCATCTTTTAAATTTCTTGCAAATGGCCTTTGGATATAATTTTTCCTGTGTTGTTTTTAACAGAGAATGACAGCCGAAACTCATGGAAGTGCTCGTTTAGGGGTTCTGGTTGTCAGAACTTTGAGTCTTCGCACCTGGAAGCCCTCTGGTGGTGCTGAGGCATGGGAGACACGCACAAGCTGGCATGGATGCCACACGTGGGCAGTTCCCAGCCAGCATGCCTGGGTCACTAGTCCTGGGAGCTGCTCCGTGAGCAACAGGCTTCCCAGGCCAGGTGAGTTTGCAAACTTTGCCACTGAAGCTTCCTTTGGGGGCTCCAGCGCATGTTAGTTTCATAAAGCCCCTGATAAGTCCTGCAGCAAGGAAAGTCCTGTAGCGTCTACCCTCCCTGAGCTCAGTGTTTCTCAAGGAACCTGTTTTATCACCTGGCAGAGCAGGGAATCTGACAAATACATCTTGGGTTGCTGGCCCAATCCTTCCATTGTGAGGATATCAGGCTCTCTATCTTCCAACCGGGTGGTTCGTAAACTCTCGATCATTTTTTCTTTCATGTGTTCCATATGCATCCTCTGAGCACTGGTCTGCATCCTGGAGAACTCAGATCACAGCCTGGATAACAGGGGGGCAGCCGGACGCCGGGGCTGAAACAGATAACGGCATGGGTTTAGATGCAACCGATAGAACTACTTGCGTAAGTTTTAAGTGATATTTCATCACTCTGTATTTGGAACAACAGCAAATGAAATCCTGGCTTTTAATGTGGGTTGCATGCTTTATTCTGTGAAATAAACCTAGCCTTTTCTTCCTGGTGGTAGATGACTCATCTATTCATACAAAGTAGCTTGAAATTATTCTGAACCAAAAATACAGACACGGTTGTTCTCTGAGGCTTTGGGAAGCTGACCGGAGCTCAGTACTGATGGCTTATTTTGTACAATGAGTTTCGAACGTTTCTTAATTGTAAGTTGCTATGTGTCTTCCACGCCTGTTTGGAAGACCTACTCCCTGGCCTCTGCCCAGAAAAGATAAAAGCTTATTTTTTCCGTCACATGAGTCACTTGAGGCAGGAGAGTCGAAGCATTTAGGAGACAGGTGTCAGGGTGCTTGGCAGACAGGCTGATGGTGCTTGTAGACCCACTAGAGGGAAAGGGCCGGGGAGTGGGGACCTGTCCTCCTCTTCCGGGAGGCAGGTAGGGCCAGCTGTGGAAGGCACTCGGAGTACTTTTCAAATTAGTGAGTGAATGAATGAACAAAGCAATAAACAAAAGAAGATTCCTCAGAAAGCTCTGATTGTGGGGCAGGAATAAAGGGAAGGAGGGTCATTTCTGTGTTAGCCCTTGCCACAGTAACGTTGCATAACAAACCACCCCACGACTCGCTGGTTTGACACCCGCGAGTGTTTAATTTGTTTTGTTCACTGGTCTGCGGATTTCCACGGGGCGGGAAGGAGGCTCTCATCAGCAGGGTGCGGGCTGGCTGGGCGTGGCTCTAGGCTTCATACGGGTTCTGGTCTGGCATCCTCCTTGGGCCAGTGGCCCGGAGCATGTTCCGGCCAGTGCAGTGAGCTCCAATACCAGCCCACACGAGCACATCAGAGCCCCTGCTCAAGACATGCCTGCCAGCAGCACAGGACCCAGAGAGAAGCACGTGACCAGGCCCCAGCTCAACCGAGTGGGGAAGTTTCTCCGTCCCATAGCAGGGGATGGGAGAAGAAGATGTTTGTAGGACAATAACACGGCCACAAACGCATGGTTTTTCAAACATCCTTTTCTATAAAATTGGCAAAGGAAGATCTAAAAACTTGCTGCGAGCTCTCTAGTCGTCAAGGAAATATGTCCCGATGTTGGATTCCCAGGGACCTCGAGCCACAGAGAAGGGAGCTGTGAGTGCTTGTGTATTCCGAACGTTCTAGAGAAGCGAACTGTCCGCTCGTTCTGTTTCATCACTGGCAGCATCTTCTGGCGCGGTGCCAGATGCTGGTGCGTCCATGCCCCCCTCCCGGCCCCAGCGCCCTCTCCCGTAGCCGCTGAAGCAGCAGAGTCCCGAGATGCGCTGCCCAGGGCTGTGTGACTGATCCGCAAGAAGCACGCGTGAGTCCGCAAGGCCCGCCCCACTGGGGACGTCCCTGCTCCAGAGCCAAGCCAGAAGGCCATCTTCTCCCCGAATCCGGTCCACAGAGGTGGCTCCCAGGCAGCCCGCAGAGATCCGCAACGTTTCCCCCACGGTGGCGTCTCCAAGGGTTACCGGGGAAATGCGAGAGGGGCACTAGGGAAAGCACCGCGTGCGCCTCGGCAGTGGAAGTCTGGGCGTAGAGGAACGGGAGGGCAAAAAGATGGAGAATTACCTGAAATTGTCGCTAAATGCGCCTGTGCAAAATAGTGCGGGGGGATGTTGCCCCTGTGTGAGCGTGTGTGCAACGCGCCGGGTTCCTTAAAGCCTCGGTAAAAGGTTCTTGGAAGCCAAACCACCGAGAGGGAGATGCCCCCAGGCGCAGCGGAGAAAGAATCTCCTGGATTTCTCCTGAGAACCTCAGAGAGGGAAGGCTGGAACTGGCGGTAGCTATGGAATAGGGAGTTCTGGCCCGACGTTAGCACGCCGGGCATCCTTCCTCCAGGGGAGGCTTGCGGGTATCGTGGATTCCTTTGGTGGCTTTCAGGAAGGCCTGGTCACCACCGCCTTTTAAGGATCAGGCAGTGGAGGGGTTGGTGGACATGTCTTTGCGTGGGGTCAACATGTGGTACCTCGATCGGGCAGAGGTCCAGCCCGGGCTTGGCCGCAGTGAGTTGTCCTTGGCTGCCGACCTCTCTGAGCCATTCCCTAGGTCCTTCGGAACCTTAGTTTCTAGCTTGTATCAGTTAGGTCTTAATATGTCTGTCCCCTCCCCATCAACACAAGTTCATATGTTTTTATACCACCATACCAGGTACGGTCCCTGAAGTTAAGCAGGCATTCATGAATTTTTATTGACCAACAGTATGTGAGCCCCTTGAGGGGAGGAAACATGTCTTCTGTCCGTCCAACAGGTTTATCTTTCTCTAACGTATCCTCCGCACTCTGGCCAGACTGAGCAGGAAGTGAGGTCAAGTGTAGAGAGAGTCTGGAGATCGGCTGTGTGACCCTGGACAAGTCCCATAACTTTGCTAGGCCTTAGTTACTTCATCAGGAAAATAGGGAGGTCATGTTGAGATCACTGTGATCAGTAAAAGTAAGGGGCATGCATGGTGCCTGGCACATGGCAAGGGCCCAACAAATGTTAGCTCTCATCATTCTTTTTAAAACTTTTTCCTTGGTTATGCTGCTACCTTGCTTGAAATCTTTTCTCTTAATCTGCTGGGCAAAGGCCCTTTCTTCAAGAGCATCTATTCTCAGAAAACTTCCTTGATGCCTCTTCCTCCACATTTCAACTTCTTAGACCCTTTCCCTCTGTGCTTCTATAGACCAGGGACAGCCATTGCTGGTTATCTACCCAGTACTGATTTTCCTGCTCATATTTATTAAAAACTCACTTCCTCAGACTCTCTTACAGCCAAGAGTGACCATGCGACACAGTTCTTGCCAGTGTAGGTGGAGTCCCTGGCAGGGCAACTTTCCTTTGACCATCACCATTCTCCTTTCTTCTTGCCTGGGATGCAGTTGCGATATCTAGAGACAAAGCAGCCCTCTTGCCACCAAGAGGAAATATGCATGAGAACAGAAATCCACATTAGGAATGGCCTAGTAGATGGAAGGAAGACTGCTGGATTATTTACGGCAGTAGAGTCCTATCTTAGCCCTAAACAGCCTATTGAGAGACTCTGTTTATGCTTTTTATAAACTTGAGCTGATTGCATTCCTGACTGATGTGAATGTTTGTCCATATCTTTACTATCACTGTTAATGCTAGATTGCCAGTACCTCAATCACCCCACTGGTTGTGAGGGCTGGACTCATCTTTGTCCTCGATGCAGTGAAGATGTTAAGTAAATGCTGTTTACGTAACAAGAGAATTGGATTCCTCCACCTCCTCTTCCTTCTTTTCTTTATTGGGGGCAAAGAAGCTTTTTTCTGACATATCACACATTCTCAATTAAGTGAAGGGGGCCTCCCAGTCCCACTTGTAACCCTATGCATCTGGTCCCTCTTTGAGAAGACCTTGGTCCATTCTGATGCAGAAGTTCTGCATCTGTACATGGTGGGGTGTTTTTTTTCCTCTTTTTTCTTTTCCTTTCTTTCCCTCTTCTCTTCTGTGTCTCTCTACCTCTTTCTTCTTAGAAATTAATTCTTTTTCTATTTAGATAAAATGCACTGGAAAGGATCCTGGCAGAGAATTATAATCATATGTGTGTGTGTGTGTGTGTGTGTGTGTGTGTATCTTGGTATGATTAAACATAGCAAATGATGGGCATTTCTAGTGCATTAGTTGCATAACAAGCTTTATAAATGATTTTGGATTTTCTCTAGCTACCTCTATTGCCACCCTGATTTGGCCTTTATTGGAGCAAACTATTCTCTCTATGCTTGTGGTTTCGCTGTGGCTCTTTCTACCCAGTGGGAACCAGAAATAAAAACCAATGCATTTCAAATGTGAGATGTGGAAAGGAAATAGGAAGAACAGTTTCAGAGTGCTGGCTTCCATTGCCTTATAAATATAGCATAGTTACTTGAATTCCATAAGAATTAAACTCTGATCTTTTAAAATGCATGCAAATTCTTGCAGAATATATATGAAGAAGTCACTATAACTGTTGAGGCACTTCGACTCCCTTGATAAATGGGACTTCCAGACCACACTTTATTGAGTCTCTGATTTTTAATAATTTGAATCCTGCAAGATTTAATTCTGCATAATTCTGGCTGAAATCAGCTTTTGATTGAGTTGTAACGGCTCTGTTATTGTAAATATCTCTGCATGCTAATGTCGCACTGGAATTCAATAATATTTAGATGAAATTTTTCGCCTCGAGCATTATGGAAGCAAGATTTAGAAAGTCGGGAAGTTTATGTCAAAGTGACATCTATTTTGGGTAACCTGCAACATTTTTAAATGCAATAACTGGTCATCTCAAGACATGATTTAAATAATTATGAATCCCAAATGTAAATGTGTGGATCAATTATAATGTGTATAATATTATAATATGAATAAAATATATGAAAATTCTTAAAACATGTCTTTATTTAACCTTGCAATATTTCCAGACAGAGTCATCAGTGACTCAGCTGAGGATGCAGGGACGAGCCCCAGGACCCCAAAGATTGAGAGGCAGTGTGGGGTTGCAGAGGTGGTTTGTGCTTGGCACGCCCAATGACCCAGTGGGTGAATACACTTTAAGATCTTGAGAAATTCACATAAAGTTTGTGAGACTCACCTTCACCTGCTATAAAGTCAAATAATCAAATAAATAATAGTTACTTCTTAATCATCAATCTCCCCCTTAGACCAAGAGAAGAATCTGGAAGGATGAGCCATTTCTTAGTCAGTGCCTGGCACCTGTGGGTGCTCCAAAAGTATTTATTGAGCTAAATTGAAGGTTCAAATGTGAAAATGCTATTCTTTTGGCCCTCCCAACAGCCTGTGAGGTAGGAACTATTATGGTCCCCATTTTAGAGTTGATAAAACACAAGAAAAGAGAGATGGATTAAAAAAAAAAAGTTGTACGGTTTTCGAGTAGAGTTTAGAGGAAATATATGAAGTCTAGGATTTCTAGTCAGCACAAAGTTCTCAAAGTAAGAAATGACCGTGGGGCATAGAGCAAATCCAGGGCTCTGGTCCTAGAGTCAAGATCTTAAGGGGGAGCTCTAAGACCTTTTGATTGATTGATTAATTGATTGAGAAACAAGATTTAAGAACGTGCTTGGTAAGATTCCAAGGGATGTGCGTCATAGAGCCTTTCAACTAGACAAAATTTTCTAGGAAACTCAAGGGCATTGTCTTGGAATACCCTGACCCAAGGTAGAGTCTTGGAAAGAAATGTGAGTGTGGGTTTAATCTAATGATGCAAGCCCCAGTAAGCTTCTAGAAAACCCATAAAACAAGGTTGTTAGGAAAATTGTATTGGTGACAGCACTGCCACTTTGGACAAATGGGGACAGTGACGCTATAAAACGACAAAAAGTCTTTGGACACGCCACTTTCTACCTGACTCCTGTGGGCAACGGCTGACTCGAGAAGGCTACTTGGATGCAAATATGAGCCATTTCCTGTGGAAAATGAAGACTGGTCTAGAGGGAAGAGCCGAGAACCCCAGAAAATCATTTCCAGGGAGCATTATGGGCCCTACTCAGGGAACTGGTAACATGCACCAGGTTGGATTTTGGAAGTGCTGTAAACAGGAGCTGCTAGGTGCTTTGGGGTCCCTCCTTTTTCCCGTCACGCTATTTTTATCTCACCATAGTAGACTGGGTGTGTGGAGGGCAGACAGTTTTCCCCTTTAGTGCATAGACATCAGTCTAAAAAGAGCCATATTTGGGGAACTGCACCCAGGAAGCCTCATCTATACCTGAACTTGGTCTAGATGATGAAGGAAAGCATGAGATGTGATGCTGTGCCAGTTCTGAGCCTACCCCTTAGTAGGACTGAAAGCTTCTATCTGGGGTGCTTGAAGACCTGAATTTCCATGTAAGACGTCTGTCCTGCTGGAGAAACCATATGAAGAGGTCCTAAGACCATGTGAAGAAGAGGAGTCAGCCAAGCTCAAGTTTCCAGGTATCCCCCTCAAAGTGCCAGGTTTGGGGGGGCCTGGTGGTTCAGTTGGTTAAGCATCTGACTCTTGGTTTCAGCTCAGGTCGTGAGATCAAGCCCTGCGTCGGGCTCTCTGCTCCTCTGGGATTCTGCTTGAGGATTCTCTCCCTCTCCCTCTGCCTGTCTTCTCCCTCGCTCTCTCAAATAAATAAATAAATCTTTAAAAACAAAAACAAAAACAAAGTGCCAGGTTTGCACGTCCTGCTATATTGGACTGTCAGGCCAGATGAGTGTCCTGCTAAATTCCACCAAGTGACCCCAGCCAACAATCCCATGGAGCAGAAGAATCATCAGTCAACTTCTGTCTGAATTTCGGAGCCGCAGAGTTGTGAGATGTAATACAATGGTTTTTGTTTTAAAGCACTAAGCTTTGTTGTGCAGCAGTGAATAACCAGAATGAGCACTATAGGTGTCCGTTATGGTGGTGATGGAAATACTAGCACTACTAGGAATAGCATCCCCAACCGCATGGTGCCCTCCTGATGGACGTATTTGGTGTCCATGCCAAATGCAGTCACGATTCACTTTCTACCCAATGAAGCTGGAGATAGTGACACCACGTAGTCTTAATTAAGGGTCAGGATGGAACTAGATGGAAAGTACGGCTTTTACCTTGCCAGAACTCCATGGCCCGAAACTGAGGTCTTGTTTCCAAAGTGGGAGAAGCCCCCTCTGGTTTGTCAACCTTTGCCCTGTAGTTCACACACACCACCGCAGTTGGTGACTTCTCTGCTTCCTCCATTAGACAGGCAACCCCTTGAGAACAACAGCGTCCTTGAGTCCCCCCACCTGCCCAACACTAATCCCAAAAGAGCACATGGTAGGTGCTCACTGCATGTTGGCGGAATGCGTGACGAGCTATGGGTATTTGGGGGAACTTTCTATTCTTCTACGTTTCAGGTCTCCATACAATTTCAGTGGTGTGGCTGAGCACACTTAACAAAGATATTTTCATAGGTCCCGGGTAGTTCAGTCTCTTAGAGAATAGATCTGGCATTTTCTAGTGATGATAATAGAGAGATGTGATTGATAATAGTAGTTTTAAATTTGAAAGCGAATTGCTCTATCAGCCAGGGTGAGGTGGTGTGTGGTAGGGAGTGCCTCTCTCTCTGGGTGAGGACATAAGTACTCTAGGAGCTGAAATTCTAGGCTACCTTCAGCTGTTTGGGTTTGGTCTCTTCTCTGAGCCACATTTGTCTTATTTATAAATTGTAGGTAATATGTCAGGGGTCTTCAAGGATCAAAGTCGATCCTGGAAGCATTTTGTAAAGCTACTCTCCATTCGAGAAGGGAGAGGAGTCCCAGTTTCCCCGAAACCTTGATCTGGCCAATATCTTCACCTCGAGAACATCTCAGATTGGGGAAATTGCCTCAACTGGCTCCATTTGAGTTTTTTCTTCCCTCCTTGGTCTATCTACCGGTAGAATTACCAAAGTAGATTATCCAACACGAGCCCTAAACAGAGAGAGAATGGGAGATACATAAGTGAAGGGTAGTGTTGCATGAATAAAGACAGAAGGATAACTTTGATGGTGCCTTGGAGAAAATGCCAGACATAATGCAGATGGAGAAACTGAGACCTGGGGAGCTGAGGGGTCCTGTCTGAGGTCACATATGTGATCAGAAGCTAGGCCACACCAGGACTCCAGTCCTGAGCCTCACCACTCACAGGGGCTGGCGAACTTTTTCTGTAAGGGGCCAGACAGCAAACATTTTAGGCCTTGAGCGCCGAGTCTCTGTTGCGGTCACTCAGCTCTGTCGCTGTAGCATGAAGGGGGCCACACAACATGTGAATGAACGGGCATGGCTCTGTTCCGGTAACATTTCCTTTGTCGACCATGGCAAATGGCACCTCCTTCCAGGTCCCGCTCCTCGACCGACCAGGTCTCCACTGAATGCAGCCAGCACCTCCTTTCCATGTGCCTCTTTTTTTTCAGAGAATCCTCGCTAGTTCTTCTCCGTGGTCAGAAGTCTCTTGACCTATGTCTTATGTTTGGCTCTCTTGCTCTCTTCTCTCTCTCTCTTTGTAAATCACATTTAATTTTTTCCACCTAACGGAGAAATAATTGACATACGTTCTTATCTTTTGTCTCATGGGCTTTGGGGGACTCCCTTTACTTTTTGGAACTCAGTTTACCCATCTGTAAGTCAAGGGGACTGAACGAGTGTTTCGGAGGTTCCTGGAGTGCTCGGCCTCATGCACCCACGTTATGAATCAAGCCGATGAGCTCCAGCCTAGGTCTCTATCCACCTGCTACATGGCTTGGGCCTGGGACTTGGCTCAGATCCAGTCTCCCCATCTGTAAGTGGGGACAACAGCAACGAGGGCTCATGAGATTGTCGCAAAGATGGAATGACATGATGTGTGCGTGTAAATGACCTTCGTAAAACCAACACTAGGGGAAAGTGAGGTTTTGTAAGGCATATCCACTAGAGTTCTGGGACCTCCTGGGGTTTTCCCAAATGATGTGCTAACACTGACGACTGAGGCCATATTCCAAGGTGGGTTCAGGACGGGCATGGGCCACGTGCAATGCGGCCCCAGAGCGCAGCAAGCCAGCCCTCTGAGAACATGTCACATCACCCACCAGCTAAAGAGCATAATTTGTTCCCTGGGCATTTTGTTTTGTACTTTTCTTTTTAATTTATGATTTGTCGTTAAACAGTTACATGTGGAGATTGTTTAGCAGAGTGTTTGCATTTCTAATTGAACAGTCTAATAATGATGTTTTTATTTTACTTGGTTTTTAAAGGTTATTATAATTTCTGTGAAGTTTCATAAAACGTTGCAGCCAGAAATAATGCTTTCATGGAAAAAGAGGAACCGTGTTTGCTCAGACATTGATGCTTTCTTGCAATGCTACTGGCAATGGGATTTCGCAAAGTTATGGCGCAATTTACATCTTTGGAGCTGAAGGGAACTTACGACTTTTTTTTTTTTCCCAGTTGGCAAGACAGGTTAGGGAGTGGAAGTGACCTGAGGACTCTGAGGCTGTGTTAGGGCTTGGTGGGGAGGAGCTTTGTGATGGATTTGCAATGTCTGCTGTGGTACACTTGGGAGGAATGCGTGGGCACACGTGCCCGTGTGTGTGCACAGATGTGTGTGTGTGTGTGCATCAGGGCAGAATTACTGTGATGTACACCACATATTCGTCTTCCCTGATCTGGTACAAACTCCCCTTCTTCACCCTCCGTTGGACACCGAGGAAACACAATGATGGGAGGAGAAAGTGACTTGCCCGGGGTCACACTGGTAGCAAGTGACAGTCAGAACTTGAACCCAGGGTAATTTTCATGAGATCAAATGCTTATTAAAGTCACTGTCATATCCCTTTGCCCGACGGAAGAAGAACCACTTTTCATGGTATCCTTTTACTGGGTGTCCTGGGCTCCTTTGTAGACAAGAAACTGATTCATCTCTTTCCCTTCTCACACCCCTCCCCCAGTGATGGGTTTGGTAAAGCCCCCCCTTGCCTGCAACTTTGAACAAGAACCTCAGTGATTGAGGCAGTGACAGCTGGGGTAGCCTATAAGGTAAAAATGCCTGGGGAAAGAGATGCCTGAAAATGCTCCAGTGTATTCTTTATTCTATTTTTCTTTTTATTTTCCAAATTCCCTCTTGGTATGATTTTTACTATCAAACAATTAGCTTAAATTTTTGTTTAATGTACCCCAAAGCCCAATAGAAATTGTGTGGTCTAGTTAATAAAGATAGTAGTCTGTTTTCAAATGGGCTAGTCCACGGGGAGGGTTAGAAATAAAAGGCCTATTTTGGACATGCAACTTCTGAGGGGACCATCCCCATCAGCCCAAAGTCCCTGAGATCTGCGGCATGTCAGACTCAGTTCCATGCATTCTGGGGGACACGGTGACAGCAAAGAGGTATCCCCGACCTTAGGGAGTATCATCGTATCAAGAGAAGCAGTAATGTAAGAATCCTAGAAAGTTGAAAAATTCAGGACTAAAAAGATGTTCATAGACCTACTTTTAATAAAACCCAACCAAACCCCAAAAGACATGCCACCGAGCGCAGGAACGCACCCGAGGGCTCACGGATGTCAGCTATAATTTGAGTCTCTGACTTGAGCACGCACGGGGGTACGGGGCTGCTCTCTGTAATAGGTTATCACAGGATAGAGTTTAAAATACCACTTGAGTCATAACCTCATCCACTTAGAGATCCAGAAAGGGTTCCCAGGGCTGATCAGAGACCTGATTTGCAAATTACTATAAATTAACGTAGTTATAGCTGGGACATGAATATATGCTTGGAAATGCTCATATAGTGCATAATATATGCCATGTCTTAAGATGATAATAGTCGTAATTTCTAAGATGACTTTTCCTCTAGCTGGCACCTCTCACCCTGTGATCTCGAAGTCCTTTACAAACACTAATTAATTACATTAATTTTACCATAAAGCTTGCTCATTACTGTACTTTTATTATAAGCTCTTGCCAGCTTAGATTTAATGCAACACCCTCATTGAAATTCTGTTCTTTGATATTGCTAAGGATCCGCTCAGATATTATATGTGCCTTTATAGGTTTTTTAGTCGCACAGATAATAGAATAAAGGTGGTCTCTCTTGCACATGGGATTTCATTAAGGCACATTTAAATGGCACCCAGATCAACTGCGCCAACCATTCCGAGGGTCACTAGGTCAGAGATACATTGCAGCTTGAATATCGAAATGATAGGCTAAGGGTGGCTGTTTGGCACTTTGGGTTAAGATAGATTCTGAGGCACACCCAGGACTGGCATGAACAACTCCTCTGACCAACTTGCCATTGACACGGTGTGGACATTGGGTCTGTGGACTCACGAAGGCCTTCTTCCTGCTGTCCTAGGCCTCGTGGTCAACTTCCAACTAAGAGGCAAGAGATCTGGGTCCAGTTTCATTTTTCCTCTTTACAAAGTGTGTGGATTTATCCATTTCTTCCTCCCAAAAGTGGGTACACCCATGCTTGCCTGAGGCATCTCCAGGACCCTGAGCCGACAATCCGGGAGAAGTATGTCTGGATTTTTTCCTCAGCTGAAGGGTATTTGGGGAAGCTGGTCACAGGGTGGAAAGCAGGCCGGCTTTGGAGTCAAGGCCCTTGGGTTACGACATCAGGCCAGTTGTCCCACTTGTGGACCCCATGGCATGGGCAAATCATTTGTTCTCAAGGCGCCGCCATCTTTTCTCACATAAAACAGAAGTAACGATATCCTTGCATCTGACTCCCCAATCCACTCAGAGATGTAAGCGAAATAGAAACGCATCACAAATGATTATATTAACCAGCACATAGTAAGCGCTCAAAAATTAGTTAAAAACTAAAAGCAGAACAACACGCAGATAGGGCGGACGGAGGGCTGTGGAAGGAGATGTAGGCAGGTGATATCGGCGGGTTCCCCTCCGAGGAGGACTCTGGTGCTTGTGCTTCTCTCTTTACTTCTTCACTAACATTTTCCCTAATGAACACGTATGGATTTTATAATGGAATAAAAACAAAAGCACTTTTTCGGGGGCTGCACGAATCGATACATGTGATAAAATCGCATAGGAACACACGTGCGCACACACGCAACAAATGAGCACGTATAAAAACTAGTGAAATAAGACCTGAATAAGGTGTGCAGATTGTACCAGCATCAGCGCCTTGTTTCGATATGTGTGATAATTATGTGAGATGTTGCCATGGGAGGGGGGTGGTGGAAGCAGGAGGGACAGTACCCCAGAGTTCTCTGTCCTATTTTTGCAACCTCTTGGGAGGGAAGGCTTATTTCAAAACAAAAGTTAAAAAAAATATTTAAGTTACCAAACTACCCTGAAAGAAATTAAGTAGTAGTTGCTCAAATATTAATTCAATAAATGGAGGGATGGAGGGATGGATGGATGGATGGATGGATGGATGGATGGATGAATGGATGGATATACAGATGGATGGATGGATAAATGGATGGATGGATGGATGGATGGATGAATGGATGGATATACAGATGGATGGATGGATAGATGGATGGACAGATGGATGGATGCATTTCATTTCTGTATTTGTAAGTAAACGCTGTCACCCTGTAGAAATTGTTTATAGAACTATTCTCTAATCATTACCTTTTGGCTTGAGAATAAGTCTCCCCTTGTCCAGGAGAATCACGAACACGGTTTATAAATGCTGACCGCATCACCTCAGAGAGCACACATTTTGCCTGTGGTGACTTGAGGTGCGAGCCACGACTGGTGTCACAGAAGCATTCCTGTGGGCTTAAAAATCCTCCCCTTGCTCTGATTCTGACTGTAGGGCCAGAAGGGAGTGGAATGCCATCTGCTTGTGCATTGGATCTCGGTGCTGAATGCGAACACAAAACGAGCCCAGTCATTGCTTCGGATAGGACAGACCCTGAATGTAATAAAAGTTGTGTTCGTATGTTTCATTAGATAAATAAAGCTGACTTGGAGAGGTTGCTTGAAACCAACCTTGTCGGTTGAAACCAAGTTGCCTGCACTTGGTACAAAAAAAGTAAATGTCATAGTGGCAGCCAGGTTCGAAGGATCCAGGAGCTCTGCATACATTACGTCATCTAATGTGATCTCAACCCCATGGGACACATATTGTAATCTGACTATGACGCTGTGGCATTCTTAGCTCCACTTCCCAGGGGAAAAAAAACATGACTCAGAGGTTAAGTCACAAGAATGGGTGCATTAGGTGTGCCTGGGTGGCTCAGTGGGTTAAGCATCTGTCTTCAGCTCAGGTCATGATCCCGGGGTCCTGGGATCGAGCCCCGCATCTTGCTCCTTGGTCAGCAGGGAGCCTACTTCTCCCTCATCCTCTGCTCCTCCCCACCTCTCTCTCTCTCTCAAAGAAATAAATAAATCTTAAAAAAAAAAAAAGAATAGGCACATTAGTATTAGTCAAGCAATGCTTATTGCTGTAACACCACCACCAACAACAACAAAACTTTAGCATATTAGTGGGTTAACAAACACACACAAGTGTATTTCTTGCTCACCCAACAGTCCAATGTGAATGTCAGGGAGTGGGTGCACATTTTCCATTTGGGACTTTCAAGACAGGCAAAGAAGAGGAGAAGCAGCATGGAGAAGGCGCACCCGCTTCCCAACCAACTTGCTCGGACGTGACACCTGTCACTTCTGCTTTGTGGCCATGAATGAGCTCGTCATGCTGTCCTTCCCAGAAGATGGTTCCCCGGAAATATCTCTACACGAAGGAAGGAGGTGCAGCATCTTTAGCCACAGTCATTCCACAGGGCACAGAATGGAAGTCAGAAAGGAGCTCAGCCACGCTCTCTCCGGAACCACGCTATGGAGGGCGGGCCAGATGGGCTCCGCGCTCAGCCCACCACGACTTGACTCTGGCTCAAACACTGTCGATTTTTGAACTTGGGAGATAGTTGCTTCACCATCTTAAGGCTTGACCTCCTCTTCTGTAAAATATGAGAGCCATAAAAAGAGCCTCCCCATAGAAGCTTTGCAAAAATTAAAAAAAGAAAGAATATATGGAAAGCATTTAGAGCAAGGTCTGGCATTTAGTGACCATGCGTAAATATTTATTATTATGATTTCTGTTATGATGATGATGATTTCCACCCCTGCTGCCCCTTATCTTCTCTTCCCATTCTCTCCTATTTTGCGTAGCGCTTTTGCCTTTTTCCTCTTTGATGTCTTAAGGTGTCCAGCCTCTCCGGCTCCCTCACAAACCCTCTGCAATAACCAGAGCGTAGGGAAATCTACGTCCCTCCCCTCTGCTGGGGCATTTCGTGATGGAAACGTCTTGCCCAGGAGCATCAGCACGGCCCCGGGACACTCCAGTCTCCCAAAGCGAGCACATTTGACACTGCTGATTTGGGGTATAGATGTCTGCAGCGTTATTAAATATGCATTAAAGTGCTCCCCTCATAAATTGTATGCACTCGGCCCATTCCGAGTATAATGCACACAACTAAATAATTTTTCTAACCACACAGACGGAGCAATCAGGCCAACTTCAAGGTTGGCAGGAATAGAGTGAGTCCAGCCCCTCCCCTCTCCTCCCCCCATAGCTATTTTGTGAGGCCTCCTGGTTTGACAGTTTGCCAGGTTTTAGCTGTATGCTCTACTCCCTCAGCAGCTTGCATTTCTAGGTCTGCTAAACTGGAATGCACACTCTGCCCTTTGTGAAGTCCATTCACTGTTCCCTGAGAGCATTGGGAAGGGACTAGATTTGGATTCATCCGTGTGACTTTCCTCAGGACCTGCTGGTCCCATCAGGTTTCCTGCCTTGTCACATCATGTACTTATACAATTTATCATGATTTGTCTTTTCATCTGTCTTCTATCCATCCAACCATCCACCCACCCATCCATCCAACCATCCATCCGTGCATCCATCCAATTGTCCATCTGTCAATTTGTCCATCTGTCTGTCCGTCCATCCATCCATCCATCCACCCATCCATCCATCTATCCATCCATCCATCTATCCATCCATCCATCCATCCATCCACCCACCCATCCATCCACCCATCCTTGCATCTATCTGTCCATCCATCCATCCATCCATCCATCCATCCATCCATCCATCCACCCATCCACCCATCCTTGCATCTATCTGTCCACCCATCCATCCATCCATCCACCCATCCATCCATCCATCCATCCATCCATCCATCCATCCATCCATTCATCCACCTAACCATCCTTAGTCACCGCTTCCTGGGCCAGGAGGTGTGCAAGGCACAGAGACTATGAACATGGAGCCTGGCTTCACAGAGCTCATGTGCTGATGGGACGGATGATAAGAAAATAAAGCACAAGCACATAAAATAATCATAAACTAGTAAGTGCGGGGGGAATGAAGGATGACACTGGATGTATGGATGTGTTTGTTTGAGGGAGTGGTTACTTCACGTACAGCGGTCATCGGGGTCTCCTTGAGGAACACTGCTGAAGCTGAGGCCAGAAGAAAGAGAAAGAAGCAGACCTGCATGGGCCAGAGGAAAGAGACTTTCAAGTAAAGAGAATGACATTTGCCTAGGCCCTGGCCAGCAGAGAGCCAGTGAGCACATCTTACCTACTCTCAGATACAATAGGGGAATTTATATGGTTGATTAGATTCTGTCTGATTTTGCTTCAGCACTTACTCAAGAAAATGTAGAGCATCTTCCAGTCCTCCTGTTTCCTGAAACTTGTTGATTTTACTTCTTTTTATTTTTTGTAAAGATTTTATTTATTTGAGAGAGAGAGAGAGAGAGTGAGCATGAGCAGAGGGAGAGGAAGAAGTAGGCTCCACGAACCCCGACGTGGGGCTTGAACCCAGGACCCTGAGATCATGACCTGAGCTGAAGACAGATGCTTAACCGATGGAGCCACCCAGGCGCCCTGGTCTTACTTATTTTTAAAGTGATGAATGAAAGACCAGCCATATAGACCAGTAATGTAGACTAGCAGGCCTGACGCCAAAGGCCAGGATCTGTGAGCCACCTCGGGAATAAGGGCTGTGCAAGATTCACCCCATAGCCTAGCATCTAGCTAGGATGTTGGCTGTTGGAAACAGCAAATGTCTGTTGCATGAAAGTATCCTCAGTGAACAGCACAAAATTGCAGCCAAGAATCCAGCTTGGTTTTCCTGGCTCTGAGCATTTGCAATTTTGGACACACCCGGTGGGTGATCCATTGTTGGGGATTTTTATCTACACTCGGGGAGGGTGTGGGTGCCTCCCCTCCGGTCACCTGGCTCAGTCCACTAGAACTCAGGTTGATCACCAACACTGAGGAGAGGGGTATAGGGTTGAGGGGGGCCCCCAGAAGATATGTCTATGTTTTAATCCCTGGAACCTGTGAATGTGACCTCATTTGGAAAAAAGGTTCTTTGTAGACGTAATTAAAGATCTTGAGATTAGGAGATCATCCTGGGCTATCTGCATGGACCCTAAAATCCAGTGAGAAAGGGCCTCATAGGAAGCACATAGATGTCTGCATGGCTCAGTCGGTTAAGCGTCTGCCTTTGGCTCAGGTCATCATCCCAGGGTCCTGGGATCGAGTCCTGTATTGAGCTCCCTGCTCTTGGGGAGCCTGCTTTTCCCTCTGCCTGCTGCTCCCCCTGCTTGTGCGCTCTCTCTCTCTCTCTGACAAATAAATAAATAAAATCTTAAAAAGAAGAAGAAGAAAAAAGCACAAAGAGGGGAACACAGACAATAGAAGAGCAAGAGGAATGGGAAGGTGGGGGCAGAGAGCTATGACATAGCCACAGCCCAGGAGTGCTGGAAGGGACAGATCATCCCCGAGAGCCCCCATGGGGAGCCTAGACATGCGATGTATTAGAAGCATGTTCCGTCCACAGCACCTGTGCGCCCCACCTCCCCCAACATGCTTAGACATCACCCCTTTCCCATCTCAGCCCCTTTAAAACCTTTCCTCTGCCTTTGTTCTGAGAATCAGCCTGAAGGACAGGTTCCCCTTATGCCGTTCCCATGTGCTTGAGCATAAGCCCTAAGGACAGTCTTACCTGGAACTTGGGGAAAAGAAAATTGTGAATTTTGCATTCCGAATATCCAGAGTCGTGAGGTCATACTGTTTGTTGTTGCCACCAAGTTTGTGTTAATTTGTTGCAGCAGCCCTGGACAGTGGATACAAGGGACATTGGGCCCCTGTGGTTCCCTCTAGCACAACACGGTCCAGTAGAATGACGACGTGAGATACATCATTTTAAACTTCCTTGTAGTCATGCTGAAAAGAGTGAGAAGAAAGAAGTGATATTAATTGCAAGAGTCTATTTTATTTAACCCAATATATCTGAACATTTTGTCAACATGTAATCAATATAAAAAGTCATTAATGAGATATTTTACCTCCTTTTATTTTACTTTATTTTTTTATGAATATGGCAAAGTTTATTCTTGAAACCATCTATTGAAACTCTTTCATGAATCCTAAAACCATAAATGGGAAGTAGCCCATTAATTTCCTAGCAATGTTCTTTTATAGCCACTGGACTTTACATAGAATTTAATTTCCTATCTTTTTTTTTCCCAATTAATTTTATCTTATTTTTTCAGTGTTCCAAGATTCATTGTTCATGCACCACACCCAGCACTCCATGCAATACGTGCCCTCCTCAATACCCACCACCCTCACCCAACCTCACCCAACCCTCCACCCCCCTCCCCTCCCAAACCCTCAGGTTGTTTCTCAGAGTCCACAGTCTCTCATGCTTCGTCTCCCCCTCCGATTTCCCCCAATTCACTTTTCCTTTCCTTCTCCCAATGTCCTCCATGTTTTTCATTATGCTCCACATGTAAGTGAAACCCCACTTAGATGGGGAAGGGCAGAAGATATGAATACTGATATGGGTCATCGAATACCAGCTATATTCCAAAACCTTCTCTTTTCATATAATCCTCACCACAAACCCAAACAGGAGGCATGATGGTTGTCTCATTTTGTTGAGGAAATGGAGGATCAACAATGTAAGGAACTTGACCAAGGTCACCCAGCTCATAAGCAAGTAGTAGGATTTGAACCCAGTTCCCCCTGACTACAAAGCCACCAGGTTGTGTTGCAGGCCCTGACATCTGGTAGGATACATCTTTTGTATACTCCTGGCCTCTGAGCATGGGCTCAGGGCTAGGCAAGGGTCGAATATCCCCAGGGGACAGCAAGTCTTACGGACTCAGGTTGTGGGCTTGGGGGAGCCTGGAGCTGACCTGAGAAGGGGCAAGCTCTTAGAATCATCACGGCCATCCCGAATGCCTATTGAGCATCCAGAGAGGAGCTTTCACTTTTGCATTCAGGATTCTCATGCTCTTCTGCCTCCTCTTCTGGTTGACCAGTTGGCTCTGGGATATGGCATTTGCTATGTCTTATGTTGGAAAAATTGACCTCGCAGAAGCTAGAATTGCCCAATTGGCTAAGAAAGCAAGTTTGTCTTTTAAAAGCAAGACATCAGGACATTCATTTTCTGACAAGAATCTGTAATTTGTGTTTATTTTATTTCTTGTTGATTGATTGCCATACGTCTTTTGGCACCCCTCCAAATTTCTCTTGCCAACAAAGTAGGCCAAATTAATCTTCTACAGGAAGAGATATTCTGAAGCACTCTAAAATCTGTCTCCATCATTTTGCAAATGATCTCCTGTGGGTGTAATGATAGTGGCTTTACTTTTCCTGTTAGAGTAAAGAAGAAAAGTTTCAATGTCATACTCATCTGAGAGAGCAAAGATGGGTATGTGCAACCTCTTTGCCTTTTGGTGATGGGCACTTTACATGGTGGCCCTCATGGAACCTGGCGATCCTAGACTTCCACTTCTTTTGTTGGCTGGGGACAATTTAGAGGTTGAGAGGTGGGGTACCAGCCAAAATGGAGGCTGTTGGGTGTAATGTTCATTGAATTGAATTGAATGAGCATAGGATTGAGAGTGAAGAGACCAGTGTTCTTGACCTTGGCTTTACTAACTAACCTGCCCATGCCCTTGTGAGAGTCACATCCCTCAGCATCATCTTCCTCAACCCCAAAGAGAGGAGACTAGCCTAAGTCAGGGGGTTACAAACTTGCTCTCAGCCTCAGAATGTTGTCTTCAAATGGCATTCTCCTTGCAGGTGAAAACAAGGCAGATATGTTTTACTGCTCATAAAAACATTCCTGTCTGATGAGTTTTGAAATGTTTGTTTATTTATTTATTACTTTTAATAAGCTTTATTTTTTAATTAACATATAATGTATTATTTGCTTCAAGGGTACAGGTCTGTGAATCCTCAGTCTTACACATTTCACAGCACTCACCATAGCAATACCCTCCCCAATGTCCATCACCCAGCCACCCCATCCCTCCCACCCGCCCCCCAGCAACCCTCAGTTTGTTTCCTGAGATTAAGAGTCTCTTATGGTTTGTCTCCCTCCCAATCCCACCTTGTTTCATTTTTTCCCTCCCTACACTCCACGACCCCCTGCCCTGCCTCTCAAATTCCTCATATCAGAGATCACATGATAATTGTCTTTCTCTGATTAACTTATTTCGCTTAGCATAATACCCTCTAGTTCCATCCACATCATTGCAAATGGCAAGATTTCAGTTTTTTGATGGCTGCATAGTATTCCATTATGTATGTATACCACATTTTCTTTATCCATTCATCTGTTGATCAACATCTAGGTTCTTTCCATAGTCTGGCTATTGTGGACATTGCTGCTATAAACATTCAGGTGCAGGTGCCTCTTCAGATCACTACGTTTGAATCTTTAGGGTAAATACCCAGTGGTGTGATTGCTGGGTTGTAGGGTAGCTCTATTTTCAACTTTCTGAGGAACTTCCATACTGTTTTCCAGAGTGGCTGCACCAGCTTGCATTCCCACCAACAGTGTAGGAGGGTTCCCCTTTCTCCGCATCCTCGCCAACATCTGTTGTTTCCTGACTTGTTCATTTTAGACATTCTGACGGGTGTGAGGTGGTATCTCACTGTGGTTTTGATTTGGATTTCCCTGATGCCGAGTGATGTTGAGCACTTTTTCATGTGTCTGTTGGCCATTTGAATGCCTTCTTTGCAGAAAAGTCTGTTTATGTTTTCAGGCTATTTCTTGATTGGATAATTTGTTCTTTGGGTGTTGAGTTTGATAAGTTCTTTATAGATTATGGATACTAGCCCTCTATCTGATATGTCATTTGCAAATATCTTCTCCCATTCTGCTAGTTGTCTTTTGGTTTTGTTGACTGTTTCCTTTGCTGTGCAAAAGCTTTTGATCTTGATGAAGTCCCAATAGTTCATTTTTGCCCTTGCTTCCCTTGCCTTTGGTGATGTTTCTAGGAGGAAGTTGCTGTGGCCGAGAGCAAAGACGTTGCTGCCTGTGTTCTCCTCAAGGATTTTGACAGATTTCTGTCTCACATTGAGGTCTTTCATCCATTTTGAGT
>CM052896.1:120632126-120703851 GCA_028534135.1 Potos flavus
GTCTGTTTTTGTGCCAGTACCACACTGTCTTGATGATTACAGCTTTGTATTAGAGCTTGGAGTCTGGAATTGTGATGCTGCCAGCTTTGGTTTTCTTTTTCAACATTCCTCTGGCTATTCGGGGTCTTTTCTGGTTCCATATAAATTTTATTTGTTTATTTGTTCCATTTCTTTGAAAAGAATTGATGGTATTTTGATAGGGATTGCATTAAATGTGTAGATTGCTTTAGGTAGCATAGACATTTTCACAATGTTTGTTCTTCCAATCCATGAGCATGGAATGTTTTTCCATTTCTTTGTGACTTGCTCAATTTCCTTCATGAGCACTTTATAGTTTTCTGGGTACAGATTCTTTGCCTCTTTGGTTAGGTTTATTCCTAGGTATCTTATGGTTCTAGGTGCAATTGTAAATGGGATCGACTCCTTAATTTCTCTTTCTTCTGTCTTGCTGATGGTGTATAGAAATGTGACTGATTTCTGTGCATTGATTTTATATCCTGACACTTTACTGAATTCCTGTATGAGTTCTAGAAGTTTCAGAGTGGAGTCTTTTGGGTTTTCCACATAAAGTATCATATCATCTGCAGAGAGTGAGAGTTTGACCTCTTTGCCGATTCCAATGCCTTTGATTTCTTTTTGCTGTCCGGTTGCTGAGGCTAGGACTTTTAGTACTATGTTGAATAGCAGTGGTGATAGTGGACATCCCTGTCGTGTTCCTGATCTTAGGGGAAATACTAAAAGAGTAGCAACAACCGCAGAAAAATATACACTAACAAATATGCACTATACACAAACCAGATATACACTAACCAAAAATATACACTAACCAAGAAAAATATACACTAACCAAATATACACAACACCTGAAACCGGGGGTAGAAGAAAGGAGGAAAAAAAAAATATATGTATGTGTATATGTATGTACACATACATATATAAATATATGACTGGTGAAGAGAACAGAGCCACACACTTGATTTTGGGTGTATTTTGATCTGTTAGAAGAAACTGCCTCCCAAAATTTTAGAGAAAGAAAAACTTATATAGATACAAAAATAAGGGTAAACACGATGATAAAATGGAATATAACTGTAAAGATGAAAATTAAAAAGATTCTAAAAAAAAAAAGAGGAAAGACTGTGATCAGGCTGAAGACTAGAACAAAGCCATGCACTAGATTTAGGGTATATTTTGATCTGTTAGAAGAAACTGTATCCCAAAATTTTAAAGAAAGAAAACTCTATATGTTTACAAAAAATAAGGTGAAATACAATGAAAGGATAGCATACGATTATAACAATGAAAATTTAAAAAGATTTTTAAAAAGGTATTGATAAGATAAAATAGTTTAAAAACATTGAAATATGAAAGAGGAATAATTAAAAAACAGAAGGAGAAAAAAATAAAATTTAAAAAATTTAACTTTGAAAGACTAAAGAATCATGAGGAAAAAGCCATGAATTCTGTGTTGCTTTCCCCTAGCTGTGGAGTTCCGCAGTTCTCATTGATCTGTGGACTTGGTCTTGACTGAATGTTCTTTCTGATCTTCTGGGGGAGGGGCCTGTTGCCGTGATTCTCAAATGTCTTTGCCCTAGGTGGAATTGTGCCGCCCTTGCCAGGGGTCAGACTAAACAATCTGCTCGGTTTTGCTCTCGGTAGCTTTTGTTCCCTGAATGCTTTCCGTACAGCTTTGGAGGAGGAGAATGAAGATAGCAGCCTCCCAATCCTTGGCCCCAGAGGAGCCGAGAGCTCAGGGCCCCACTCCTCAGTGTGGCCTCAGAGAAAAGCAGTCAATCCCTCCCATCTCCCTGGTCTCTGGCCTCACTCTGTGCTTACCCAGCCTGCGACCGAGCGTTTCTATCTCTGGTGCACAGCCCCATTTGGAGTCTCCAAACCCATCAGATTCCTGCAGTGCACTCCCGTGCCACTCCTCCCAGAGGAGGAAGGTGAGTCTCCCGGATCTGCCACTTGTGGGGTCCCTGCTCAAAGAGCAGTAGCCTGACTGTGCCTCAAATCACAGTTTAAGGTAAGCCCGAGCCGAGAGCTCCCTCCTCGGCTCCGTCTCTGCAGCCGGCTTCCCTGCTCTGATATCTGGGAGCTCTACCACCTTCAGACACCCCCAGTCTTTCTGGAATCCCAGAGGTCCTGAGAACACACTGTCCCCGCAAGAGCTCCACCCCCTGCTTAGCCTCTGGAGCGACGTCCCTCAGTGGAGCAGACTTTTCAAAGCTCTGATTTTGTGCTCCACTGCTCTACCACTTGCCAGGAGCCGTCCCCTCCCCCGCGGTCTATCTTCCTGTATATCGCCTCGGATTCACTTCTCCGCATGTGCTACTTTCCCAAAAGTGGTCGCTTTTCTGTTCCTAGACTTGCTGCTCTTCTTCTCTTCAATCTCCTGTTGAGTTTGCAGGTGTTCAGAATGGTTTGATAACTATCTAGCTGAACTCCTGGGACCCGATGATATTTAGGTATCCTACTCCTTCGCAATCTTGCTCCTCCAAAATGTACATTTATTATCTCACAGTTCCAGGGACTGTTCAGCAGCCTAGGGATATGATCAAGGACTCAGCTTCTTCTATTTGCCCACTCTGCTGTTTTGAGCTTTCCCTCTTTGTGTGTTTTCTGTCATGGTTGCTGAAGTTCTGAAAACAGGTCCGTATTCAGGATAAGGAAAGCATGGGCCATTCTTTGTGTCTATCCCTATGATCGGAAAGCACGATGGCTTTCTCTGAACCCTCCTTCAGAGGGTTCGAATGTCATTGGGCTTCGAATGTCATTGGCCCAAACTGTGTCACATGAGCATCCCTTGCCACAAAGCAGGCTGGGAAGTGAGCATCTGGTAGGGATGCAGGTGGCTTATGGGGCTGGCTTGAGCCAATCTTCAGTCTTCACCTGAGGATGGTCACATGACCACCCCAAGTAAAAGCGAGGTTCTACTTAAAAGGAAGAAATGGGGACATGGGTGCTGAGTAGTCTACAAACCATGCCTGCCAAAGGATAGAAACAGGCTAATGATCTGAGTGTGCAAAACTATCACATGGCATTATTTTTGTTCAGTGGATGCTTAGCTGGTCTCAGTGACCTAAAACACTAAAGGCATTTATAGTCTTCTGAGATGAAGATGTGAGAAGTCCACAACCAACTCTGAGCTTTCATTCCTGTGGTAGAGTGGGTGGGGGCAGGGGAAGGGGCGGGAGGACGGGCTTTAGTCTTGCCTGTCAAGTCCACAGTAGGCTAAAGAAGTATGTAAATAAAATGAACACACCCGATAATGTTTTTAATTTGCTCGTTTTCCCTAGTAACTCACCCAATTTCATAGATATAATCAGAGCTGTTGCTGGCAAAGGGGCTGGGAGGTGTGAGACCCAGCGTGGGAAGCATTTGTATGTATCATCGCACACATTTCTCTCTTACCCAAGATGCCTTCCTCCGCCTGTCCCCTGTTACACTCCCGTGGAACCCCTAGGTCTCCAAGGAACTCAGTTTGGAAAACACTGGACTCTAAACCTCCGCTCCCCCATCCCCTAATTCTATGATTTATGGTCCTTTCTGGCCCATTCCTAATCATGGGTTCTCCTTCGTAATAGTAGGTTGAAGGAGGTCACATATCCTTTTCAAATGCTTCCTTTATTCTGAAGGAGTAACTTAGCTTTGGGTTCGTCCAGCTCTGTACACACTAGCCACATGTGACTCGTTAAATTTAAGTTACCATTAATTAAATTAGAAATCAGAAACTATTTTCCTCAGTCATGCTTGCTGCACCTAAAGTGCCCCGTAACCACCTATGGCTAGTGGCTCCATATTGGACAGTGTAGACCTACAACACCACTGAAGAAAATTCTACTGAGCAGATCCAACCTACTGGCATCAGGGAGGTGGGCAGTGATCACAGTACACTCTTGTATTCCCTTTCTGGCTAAGAGATGACGAGGAATACCAATTATTTTGCAGGGAGTTTTTGCTTCATGGGGTTTTCCATTGTGTGGGGCGGCTGTGGTTAGCGCAATGAGAACCAGTCTAGTAGTCTAAAGGCTTGGCTTTGAGGAATATTCCACAAAATACGTAGCCGGTACTTCTCCAAACTGCCAAGGTCCTGAGAAAACAAGGGAAGACTGAGGAGCTGTCACAGACCAGAGGAGACCAAGAAGTTGTGAGGAGTACGTGCGGTGTACTGCCCTGAACGGGATCCCGGAGCGGAAAGAGGACATTTGTGGGAAAACTGGAAAATCTGAACAAGGTGCCGAGTCTAGTTAACAGTGGTTCAGCAGTGGTGGCTTCTAAGTTTTGACAAATGTGCCACATCATGTGAGATGTTCACAGAGGGGAAGCTGGGTGAGGAAATTCTTGGTACTATCTTCGCAACTTTCCTATAGATCTAAAATTATTCCAAAATGATAACTTATTTAAAAAAAGACTCGGATTTTCACTCCTGACTCTACCAGTTACCCATGGCAGTGATTCCCATCCCCGTGTTTCCTTCCTGTGCTTGCTGACACTGTCAGAGCTGACAAAGGCGCTTGGACAGCGTAGAGGTGACATAGACATTGAGGCATTGCTAATGCTGGAGCTGATGACTTGAAATTACCTTGATGCTGAGACCGTATTGGGCTCTGCGAGTGTTTATGGCATGATTCTTGCCCTCAGGCAACTTTCTATATATTTAGTAGAGTGTTCGAAGCTACAGGAGGCAAGAGAGGGAGACATGTGATGTCCATGGAGTTCCTACTTTGAGTCTGACACTGCGCTAGACTCTCTTCCCTGTGGACCACGTTAGAATCTCATAAGAACCTTCTAGACTCTCCATGTGGTATGTGCTATTTCCATTTGCAGAGGAGGCTCCAAAGTTCCAAGAGGAGAGTAACTCCAGTCCCTTTCCTTGTTGACTCTAAGCTCCGCGGCACCCCTCCCAGCTCCCTTCCTGGCCATCCTCTATGGCCAGCTTCTCATGATGCCTGTGTCCCTTCCTATCCTGGAGGGTGTGTGAGGGGCATCTCCCTAGGGGGAGAACCTGAGGTTGGAATCAGCATTTGTGTCCAGGAATGATGCTGAGTGACCTTGGAGAGTCCCAATGACTTGGACTTATCACCTCCATCCCTAACTTGTCATTAAGCCTGTCACTTTCCTCTCTCTCTCAAGCTTGTCACCAGGATCCTTTTGCTCAGAGAACTCCTGCTGCTTTCTACAGAGAGACATCCTTAGGCAAAGTGAGTCCTGACAGTGGAAGCTACTGGGGTTGGGAGAATCCTTCCTGCTGACCTAAAAATCCCATTGCTTGTGAAGCTACTTCGGGACATTTCAGCCTCTTCTGCTGACTCAAACTTGCCCGGTCCTGGAAAGGGAATTCCTACAAGTCTGATTCTGTGATCTACACATAAGGAACTCCAAATCCCTTTCCATAGGTTCATGTGTGTCTCTGGCCCGTCAGCATCACTGGGTTAGATTCTACCCAGAGACTGGGGCAGGTGTGGCGGCGGTGGTGTTGTGTGTGTATGCCCGTGTGTGCATGTGTGTGTGTGTATCAGCTTTGTAAGAAACGCCTTCTCACAGAGGCAATGAAGAGTAACAGCATCGTGTGTACAAAGGGCTGACACTGCCCTTCACCCCTGACTTCCGCAGGATCTGAATCACGAACCTCACTTTACCACATTGCAGAAACTAATGACACATGGGACTGTCTCCAAGGAGGTCACACTAGGGAGAAAGGGATCATGAATACCCATTTAGGGCATAAAGCGATCGTGCTAGGGCATGGTCCCACAAGGGCCCAGCAAAAGGAACGACTGATTTGTCCTAGAGACATTTGAGCTTGTGCTTTGATGCGGAGCAGTTTGCAAAATGAGGAAGAGATAAGAGAGGGTGCGAGCATTCCAGACCGAGGGGGCACCAGGGATCCGAGTAGTATTTCCTTACAAGCTTACTTACGACAGGTGCTAGCTTACGGATTTATCCCATCTAAGCCCCGATGACATAGACACTACTGATTTTGTTTTTCAGTTGAGGCACAGAGGGTTGAGTGATTTGCTCAATATAGAGTCCCAGAGCGGTAGGGGCAGGATCAGAACTCAGCTCTGTTCACAGGCCGTATCGGGGTTCCCAACCATTCGGCGACACCACCTCCCAGGAAATCAGGGGGAAATCGGCTAAGAAAATGTTAGAGGACTTACCGCTGAGTTTTCCAGGCCACCTTCGGAGCTCTGGACTCCGTTCTGAGGTCAGCGAGGACGCTTCAGGTGTCTTGTGACCCAGAAGCGATCTTAATAGAACTGTTTTTGAGAAAGTATAACTCTGGCTTCAATGCGGAAGGTAGATTGGTGGTTGTTCAAATATAACCTTATAATAAACTCTTGGATTTGTTTAATAACTGCAATTGTGCCTGAAGTCACCTCCCTACAAGATGGCAGGTGTGAAAATGCTTTGTGAAGTGGAGCAGAATATACAGATACAAGGTTATTATTAATATGGTATTAGGTTATTGCTTTATTTGGGGACAATTTCCTTTGTTCTGGGAAGACTTTGAATAGAGAATGGGTTTCTCTATTGTTCAGCATTTGCTATTGGGGACAGAATTGAACTGGTTTAAATTCAAGTTTTTGTTCCAATTTTAATGTCTTACGTAATACCGGGAATTTTTGTTTACAATTTATTCCTGCTTCTGCAGGTGCTCCACGGGGTAGGATCCTGCACCTGGGAATGCTAGCATTAATTTCGACAAAAAGGGTTTAAAAATATAAATGTCAACATCTCCAGCGTCGTGAAGGTGGCAGTGGATGACAGAAGGGCATTCTAGCATGGCACTCCAAAATAGAATTCCAGATGCCTCCTGCATGTTCCCGGAGACTAGAGGCAGTAGTGCTGGCCCGATTTGCTCAGCCAAAGTATTCAGTTATTTAGAAACTTTCTCTGAGGCTGGGTGGTGCAGCATGGAGTTGGGCAGACTGATGTCTGGTTTTGCTGCCTTCTAGTTGGGTGGCCCTGGGCTAACCTCCTAAATGCCCCGAGCCTCAGTTTCCCCTGCCATAAAATGGGAGGATGGCAATAAGTTCAATGAGTTGATATTTGGTAGAAGGATGGAATCCATGAGGGCAGGGACCCCATCAGATTTGTCCTCCTTTCATCCCGGAGCCCCTTCTGTGAAGGGGTCCCGGTCAAGGGGGTCCCCTGCATGCCACACTTCTGCTGGCCTCCGGGGAAAACTCCATCCCAGGCCATGGAGTATGGATGCTATACCTTCTCGGTTGGCTACGCTCAAGTCCCGCTGAAGAGAGACTATAATCCCAATACCAGTAGAAGTCCTCAGCCTATGTGAGCCAAGCTCTGGCCATTAGCCCGCCACCCCTGTCCCTCCCCTGGCAGCCCTCCCCAGATTCATGTGCCCAATCCTACCATCTTCTTCATTTTTATGCTCACGAGACAGTGCCCCAGATCAATGTCCCCCATTCCTCACAACCTCACACATCCAAGCTGCCAGGCTTTCTTCTTGACCACGAGTAACTCCCCATCCCTGCTCCTGGGGCTGTCTCCGCTTTCCTTCCGCCAGGACTATCCCCACGTACCCTCACCTCTCCTTCAGGTTTCCATCCTTGGCCTTCTAGAATGCGAGGAAATGGCTCTCCAGCTCATGACTTCTTGCTAACCCTCTGCGACTCTACCCAGCAACTGCTCTCTGTTTATGGTTTCAGACCTACCATCGGGGTGGGAGGCGTCCTTCTGCTTCCGGACTCTCACCACCTCATGGTCATCTGTTCCACTCCTGCGACTCCACGTCCAACTTGCCGTTGTCTCTGAGCTAAGTAGCCTTCCTTCCCCGAAGTCTTCGCTTCCCGCTTTTCCATCTGGGTCGGTACTTGTGCTCTGTGCACATCCTGAGCCATTTCCACACCTACTTGAAATGTGTCCTCTTGCTACATAATGCACTAAATCACACAGGTGACAGTCACCCATGCATGCAAGCCAGACACTCAGGAGCCGCCCTCAGGCACTCCCCTTTCCTCCTGCGCCACATCCGCTCTCTCGGCAGCCCCTGCCAAGCTTACCCCTAAATACCCACGGACAGCTCCGCTGTGCTCCTTCTCCAGTCCTGCACCGGGGCAATAACCTCCTGGCTTGCATGCCTTGGCCCCTGGCTGTTTTGAGCATAAATATGTGGGTGTATTTCTCTCTCTCTATTTTTAGTATTTCATTCAGGAAGATATATGAGGCTTATGTAAAGCCTTAAGAATAATGATAAAACCAGCCCCCAGGGACTCAGGGTGTAAGGTTAAGTGCTAGAACATGGCCGATCCTGTTGAAAGCCTGTGTGTCCCCCGCCCTGATCTCAACCCTGCTCTTCTTTCCTGGAGGTATTAATTCTGCTGAATCCCTGATTGTCATTCCTCCGTCTTCTCAGTGAGTGTTCCCTAAATCATGGAAGTTTGAGAATGATAGTCCATATAGTCTTCTGAATGTTGCCTTTTTTCCTCATACTTCCATCTGGAGATTCACACACACACACACACACACACACACACACACACACACACAGAGGAATATTATACAGCAATGAAAGTTAATGAAACCGCAGCTACCCTTCTCATCGTGGGTGAATCTCCACTTGATCTTAGCCAAAAGGCCAAGAAGCGATGGGGATGAATCTCCTAATACAGATCTCCAAAAAGGCAGCTTTCAGAAGAATATTTGCAGTAGATAAGCAAAATATTCATCTCTATACGAATATGTACACACATACGTAGAGATACACCCCCATATATCACAGCATGTTTTTCACAATGTATTTGTTCATTCCCCTTGTTTTCAGGTTTGCTTTGACAAACTCTTGCTGTCCAAGGATTCTTAGACCCTCCTGATACCATGTGTTTCTCTAGAATCTACAGGAGTGGAATTTCTTGGTGTCTACATCTTCAGCTTGAATGTAAAAGGGTCCCTGTTCTCTGGGTTGTCGCTCATATTCCTGTGTTCTTGAGTGTGGGATAGGCTGTGGTAACATGTGGACCCCAAATGTGTAATAATTCAAACATATTTCCTCCCTCGAATAACTGTCTCAGGAGGGTGTTCCTGGTAGCGGGCAACTTTGCCCCCCCTTGTCATTCAGGGACACAGGCTAATCAACATCTCCATCATTTTAATACCTGACTTTCAAGGTCACACTGGGAATCATCATCCTGACCTTCATGTATAAGATAAGGCCGAAAATGGCATCCATGACTTTACTCATGCCCTCTGGCTGGAACTCACACTCAAGACTGTCCCTGCCTATGCCAGCAGCTGACAGATGCCATTTCGGTCTACTCCCAAAAAGAAGAGGAAACGGTGAACAGCTTGATCATAGATTGGCCTCATCCTACTTTAAAATTTGCTTTCCCGTGGGTATGAAATAGTCTCATTGAAAAGTCAACTTACAGTTTCCTGATTACTAATGAGCTTGAGAATTTGGATGCCCTTCACCATTCCGGTCCCTTCCTGTGACTCACCTGCTTGTGACATTTGTCCGCGTTTTAAGAATTTTCTATCTTAATTTGTAGGCTTGAGTTTCATTTTGTTTTTGGCATTGTGGATACTGATCCTGTTTTGGGTCTATGTTTGCAAGGATCTTCTGAATTGTGATTTGTCTTCTATGCTTCACCCAGGGTGATTTTCCTTGAAGATTCCTAATCTTATTGTAAATTATGATTTATGCCTTTTAATGTTTTGTCTTAAAATATCTGTTCATACTCTGAAGCAATACATTTTCTTTTTTTTAATTTATTTAAGATTTTTTATTTATTTATTTGACCCAGAGAGAGAGAGATCACAAGTAGGCAGAGAGGCAGGCAGAGGGAGAGGGGGAAGCAGGCTCCCCACTGAGCAGAGAGCCCGATGCAGAGCTTGATCCCAGGACCCTGAGATCATGACCTGAGCTGAAGGCAGAGGCTTTAACCCACTGAGCCACCCAGGCGCCCCTGAAGCAATACATTTTCTTGTGATTTCTTCTGAAACTGTTGCAGTCTCTCATCTGCCTGATAGTCTTCATTCTGTCTGTAGCTGATGCTCATGTATGGTGTGAGGTAAAGAACCAAGCTTCATTTTTCCCTCAGATGAATAATCAGTGCTTCCAGTACTGTTTCTCACGGGACAGTTCTTCGAGTCTCATCATTGTCATTGTCCCAATGAATATCCGAGGAATAACTATTTTCTGAAATAACAATTTCTGGCATGCTGCCAGGGCACTCAGAATTTTTTAAATGAGTGGAAGTATGTTGGTGAAAACATCCCACAGGATTTGGAATATGGGAAAGGAACAATATATGTTTGCCTCTCCAACATGCCTTAATTAATGTGATCTCTCCTGCCTCCCAGCTACCTTAGCATATATTGCAACCGTAAGTGACAATGTTTCTGTGCTGTCTCAGGTAGCAAACGTCTTAGTCAGGGTAATGCATGCTAGATGCTGTAACAACCAAGCTGTAAATTGTGGCTCCACAAAATAAAATTGGCATACACACACACACACACACACACACACACACACACACATTAATATCCCCTTGATTTCACAGTCCGATGAGGGTCAAGTGGCTTTCTGGCTGTCCTCTCTGACCGGTAACTTGGGGATCTGGGCGCTCTCCATGACATGGTTCTGCCATAGAGAAGGGAGAGAGAACCACCTAATGCTCTAGAGGGAGATTCTAAAGCCTGGATGTTGAAGCATAAACAACCTCCGCCCACATTTCATTAGCCAGAACTAGTCACATGACCACAGTGGAACCGCAAGGGAAGCTGGGAGATGTAGTCTTCTCACACCCAGGAAGAGAAGAATCTAACTAGACTCTACCACGCACGTGAGAATCTTAGCTCTTAGAGGCAGAACCTCTTTCTCGCTACCTCCCCCATTACCCCCCAAGGTAGTATAGCCTCGAGAGGAAATTGCAGTCTTTGGGGTCAGAATGGAGTTTGAATTTCATCTAATGAAATTGTGCTAATGATTGTGTAACCTTGTTAACTCTTTGAACCTTTATAATTAGACCCAGGTAGGGGCCGCGCAGGACTCAGGTTCGGGTCTGGTTTTCCATCCCACCGCCTGTTCCGGGCTCAGCGAGGCCCGCTGCACCAGGCTACCTGCGGGCGCTGGCCGGCACACCATGCTCCCATTGCACCATTTTAAACTGGCTGTGTTGAGAGGGGCTCATCTGACAATGCACATGAATTACCCTTGCTTCTTCGCTGCGCCCATAAAATGCCTGGAAACCAGACCTTTCCCAAATTCCAGCTTCACGACGGGCTCCATTCATTTTCTGTTTGTTGACATTGTACGGCTTGTTTTCTACCAGTGCAGCCATTGTGCCTGGCTCCCCTGGGGTCGTCTGCTTTATTTTCCTCTGGCAAAGATCCCTCCATTCTTTTCCCCACTGTAAGAGCCTGGCAGAAAAACAGGCTTCCGTGAAATGGCCATCAGATCACTGTGTGGTTTGGCCCTGCTTGGCTATTCGTCTCTGGGGCACCAGTCCATTCAATTACACAAGGTCAAAGCTGTGTTGGCTAAATTTATTGTCACTACTTTTCTAAATTTTCACCTTATTGCAAGAAGCTAGGCAGCAAGAGGAGGGATGCTGGTAATAATTTTTTCGTTAGGTGCAAAAACATGGAAGCGTATGCTGCACCCCCTCCCACACACGCACGAAGAAAAAAAGACTGGAAGGAAACATGCCAAAATATTTATAGTTGTTATCTCTGAGTAGCAGCGTTTTTGTTTATTTTATTTACTTATATAACTTTTCTGTACTTGTCAGATTTTTCAAAGTGGGCCACTACCATTTAGATTCTCACGGGAAATGGGTGTCGTGTACAAAGGGGACTGAAGAACATTCAGCAGAGCGACTGTTTGCGGAAATTCAGGGGTATGGTCGCTCCAGAGGTCCTGATCCGCGAGGTGACCCGCAGGGATAAATCTCGGCTTACTCCTCACTGGCGCTACATGTTCATAAAGGTCCCTGGCTTTGCCTCACCGTCCTCCCTTTGCCTCTACTCTGGGGTCAGCGTTCACGGAACGATCTCGCTCTGAGATGTGGCTGGTGGTTTGACAAACAACAAAGAAAGCTCTGGCAATTCTTCATTGCCAACCAAGGTGTCAAGAACATCCACGTGGTCCTGCCTAATGAGGAAGCCAGGAGGCACGCTCCACGCTAGAGCCAGGAAGAGCCCCAGGGCTTGGCCAACAGCCCTCAGAGCAGGAGACAGTGGCGACAGTAGCACACTCGGGGACGTAGCAACAATGGGAAGCTGTTAGCGCCTGCACTTTGGGAGAAGCTGAGGCTGGCAGGGAGGAAGCGAATAATCCTACTTCTTCTGTGATCTTCCAATGATGCACCTTCTTAGCAGAAGGCAGTCAGAATCCAGGGGTCATAGAAGCCTAGGGAGCATCATCGCCATGAGCGGTTTCCTTGCACACGGAACACAGCAGAGAATCACGAAGAGTACGACTGGAGGTGCCATCAGTATTAATGGCACAATTAGAAAATAAGGGGTCATTGAAACAAAAACACAGCTCAGCGGACAAGAAATGGAGAAGCATTCAACACACCTTATACAGCCATGACCACGGACTGACCCTGGGCTCAGCTCTAGCCCTGCAGCTGTTCATCTGACACCCCCGGGGCTTTTGAGAAGTCCCCCCACTACACGGGGGAAAGAGACAAGTAACCAACAACTCAGACACAGACTAGATGCAAAGGAACATTATTCAGGAACAATAAACAAGGGGGAGAGTCTGTCATTTGCAACACTGTGGGTGAAACTGGATGGCATCATACTACAAAAAATAAGCCAGACAGAGAAAGACAAATACTGGAATCTTTAAAAAAAAAAAAAAAGGAAAGAAAAAAAGTTCGAACTCAGAGTCTAGAAGAGTGGTTGCCAGGGAGCTGGGGAAAATAGGGAGAGGTTGGTAAAAGCCTACAGACTCAGTTATGAGAAAGGTCTGAGGATCCAATGCATAAATGGTAATGATAGAGGCTAACGTCGTGTTGCATAGTTGAAATTTGAGAATGTAGAACTTAAATGTTCTTACCGTAAAAGTGGGCGTGGGAGGGTGAATACACCAGGTGATGGATGTAGTAATTAACCACATGGGGTCACGGAAACCTCTCACCACGTATCTAATCATTCCCTTGTATACTTCCAAGGTGATGTTGTAAATGTCTTACAGTTTTTTTGTCAGTTACATGTCAATAAAGCCAAAAAAACAAGCACAGGTGGGGAAGTGGTGTGTGAAAAACCGTAGACTGGGGTGCTAAGAGCCAGCTCAGGGCTCACCTATGGCTAGGCTGGTGGAATGGTCTGGGTAAACCCATCTCCCTCTGTTGTTCAGGCTTCCCGTCTACAGAGTGAGGCTTATCAGTTTGCAGCTGGGGACGCGCAGGTGCACTGGGGAAACCGGGGCTCATGCTCAGCTCTTGACTCGAACACTCACTGAAGTTAGTATGAAATTGCACATTTGCCCAATTCTGATTTATTTCAGTCCACACTGACTTGGGGGTCAAGGCCTGTGCTAATTTGCATCGCCTGTCCACATGTGCATATGTGTGCACATGCAAACCTGCACACACTTTATTCCTCTCTTTGCTGCTCCTCCTTCCTCCTCAGCAACCCTAAAATGCACCTTTCTCACCCAGCATAGAAAAGCCCGGGTGGCACTGGTTTTACTCCATTAACTGAAGATGCACTTGTGATGAATTATGAACGACCTAACATGTCTTAAATCATAAAGAAATCCAATTTAAGTTTCTGCACACAGTTCAAAGTCTGCTTTGAATCTATACTTTGCTCACGTCTAATGTGCGTCTTAGTAGGCTCGGCACCGAGAAATGAGAAGCAAAATGTTGCAGTTTTGCATCAAGCAGATATTGACTAATACTCTTTGTTGCTTTTTGTAGAGAAAGGGCTCTTTCAGTTTTTCATTTTCCTCTTTCTCTGTGTGTGTGTGTGTATGCTTAATATCCAGAAGCAATAAGTAACACATCAGCCCAAGAGAAGAAACCAATTGCTATTTTTTATTCCTTTCCACTGTTGGGATGGATCCAGAGGTCTTGCAAGAAGGAATAAAGAATTCAGTGCCTTTCTAATGGCATGTGACTCCCTTCAGTGGAGAAGTGAACTTATGTTTTAACTGTATCCATTAAAGACTGTTTTAGGGGGTGGTGGCAATCAGAATTTGGTCGGAAAAACAGCAATCATTCATGAGTTCCGGCTACAGATGGGTTCTTTTTATAATTAAACTTTTCATTTTAAGATAATTGCAGATTCACCTATAAGGCCGAGAGACCCCATGGACACTTGACCCCATTTCCCGCAATGGTAACCCCTTGCGAATCTATGGCGCTGTATCACAACCAACTTTTTCACTTTGATGCAGTCCAGAGGTCTTATCCAGATTTCTCATTTCATTAGTACTCATTTGCGTGTGTGTATGAGTGTGTATTTAGTTCTATGCAGTTTTATAACATGTGTATCCAGGACCACAGTCAAGATAAAGAACATTTCCGTCACCACAAGAATCCCACTTCCCCCCTGCTGGTCCCCCACCCCATCCCTCTAACGTCTGGTAACTACTCATCTCTCATCTGTTCTTCATTTCTATCATTCTTTCATTTCAAGAATATTCTGCGCATGGAATCATGCAGTATATAACCTGTTGGGTTTGGCTCTTTTTTCCCACTCAGCTTAATTCCTTAGAGATTCATTCCTCCAAGCCGTTGCAAGTGACAGTGGTTTGATCCATTTTACCACTAAATAGTGTTGCATGGTGGGCAAGGCATCATGGCTTATTCAACTATCCATGCACTGGGTTCTTTTTGGATATTGGGAAGAAAGTTGTGATAAACATACACACCCAGGTTTTTGGGTGAACACTAGGGTTCGCTTCTGTGGGATCACCTGCCAAGAGGACAATTATTGGGTCATGCGGTCACTGCCTGTTCAGCTTTCCAAGAGTCTGCCAAATGATTTGTCAGGGTGGCTGTACCATGTTACCTCCCCACTAGTAAGTAGGGGTGCTCCAGTTTCTCCACATCCTAGCCAGCATTTGGCAGGTGCCTATTTGGTATTTCAGCAGTTCTGATGGGTATCGTGAGATCCCATTTTGGTTTGACTTTGCATTTCCCTAATGGCTAATGTGGCTGGGCATCTTTTTGTGGGCTCATTTGCCATCTGAATATCTTCTGTAGTGAAATGCCTGTTCATGCCTTTTGCCCATTTTCTAAATGGATATTTGGTTTTCCAGCCTCTTAACGGGGTCTTTTGCGGAGCAGAAATTTATGGTGTCAATGAGGCATGATTGATGGAGTTTCCTTTTATAGATCACATTGTTTGTGTCAAGTCTCAGAACTTTTTGACTGGCTCTAGCTCCTGAAGATTTTCTTTTTTAAAAAATTTTTTTCCCTAAAAGCTTTCTAGTTGCACATTTTACATTTGAGTTAACTTTTGTATAAGAGGTGAGATTTAGATTGAGGCTCATTTCTTTTGCTTGGGCATGTCAGTTTCAGCAGAACCACTTTTTGAGAAGGTCCTTCTTCTTCCTTGAAGTTGTATCTGCAGCTTTGCCAAAAATCACACGGGCATATTGGTGTGGGTCTGTCTCTGGGTCTCTATTCTATCTTACTGATCTTTATGTCTGTCCCTCACACAACACCACACTTTCATGATTATTCTAGGTATATGGTGAGAGTTACCTTGAGTAGAGTGATTCTTCCCATGTTTTTCTTCATTTTTAAGATTGTTTTAGCTATTCTGGGGCCTCTGTCTTTCTAGATAAATTCAGAATTAGTTTGCTATGTCTTTTTTTTTTTTTTTTTTTTTGAGACACAGAGAGAAAGCGCGCTCATGTGTGTATGCCCAGGAGGGAGGAGCAGAGGGAGAAGGAGAGAGAGAATCCACGCTGGCCGTGGAGCTGGATGTGGGGCTCCATCTCGCGACCCTGAGATCATGAAAATCAAGAACTGGATGCTCAGCCGACTGAGCCATCCAGGCACCCCTGGTTTGCTTTGTCTTAAAAAAAAACCCTTTTGAGCTGTTTTCAATAAGCAATCCGAAGCTTCCATAAGCATTTGGAGGGCTGCGGGCGTGAAAGGCAGCAAAGCCACCTCTGGCCTTCTCAGTGGCAGTGCTCAAGCAGGGGCCCTGAAGGGCTCCCCGGAGACCGTTACAAATCTCAAGAACCTCAGGAAGGCTGCTACCGACTCTCCAAGTGGGCTGCACTGAGCAGGTGACTCTTGATGCCGACCCGGAGCAGCCTTGAGGGTCGGAGCCTGAAAGCAGACGGTGCGACACCGTCCAGGTCTGGGAACAGTGTCGTGCTATGCAGTTGGTGAAGAAAAGCTGGGGAAGACAGACGGCTCTGTGAGGTGGAGATGGCCCCAGTTTTCAGGGGCAGAGTGCTCTGGAAGTGGATCCCTACAACCCAGGGAGCTGGTCCTCCACGCGGTTCGTCATTCATTGACGTAGGAGAAGGGTGTGCCGCACAGGCTAAAGACACTGCAGGGAAGCCACGGGGGGCCTCCGAGGTGGTCTGGCAAGCAGGCGGGCAGGGCTCTTCGGTGCGGTGAGAAATGCAGGGGGGCAGGGAGGCTGGACAGGGTGGGGAGCGTGGGGGGTGGAGAGGGAGAGAGGAAGGACGCACTGATGCAGTCATCACGCACCAGGAAGGATGCTGCAGGGAAAGTGGTGTCTGGGCTGAGGCATCTGTGAACTACAGCCCTCCTGCAGGGGGTGAGAGGTGCAGGTGAGGGATCCTTCTGGAACCACAGAGGAGGACGAAGGTGTGCATATGCCAACAGGCTGGCCTGCAGACACCGGGGCTGTGGCCTCAGCCCTCATCTGGTTCTAGGGAGCTCTGCAACCATTCCAGTCCTCCAAGGGAAAGCTGAAGAGCTAGGTTGGATAGCCGAGACATGGGTTCTGTGTTTCCTTCCTGCAGCCACATCTATGAAGCCAGGACTTTGTGCCAGCCGGGAGGTTCTGTACTCCAGCCCTTCTTTCTCCCCAGCCCTGGAACCCAGTGACACCCTTTAGAGCTGGAGTGGACACTGAGGTATCGTCTTCGAAGAAAAAATACCATTCTTCGAAGAAAAATACCATTATTGTGGAGCACACTGATTTTACCCAAATGAAGTGTTTCTTTACCACTTGCAGCTCTCACCCGAATGACACATCAGTTCCAATCTGTGACAGGGAGCTAAATTAATCTGGCTCCAGCCCTCATAAGGCCAGTCAGGGTGCATCCCAGAGAATAACACGATTGTTTAAGGGTCACTGCAGCAGGGCTAAGAGCTGCGCTGTCTCTGTCTTTGTGCCCCTGTGGCAAGAATGCCCACTGTCCATGTCGTACAAACTATGCCGGGCAGCGGGGCGGCTTTGTGGGGGGACAGTTGACAACTCTTCCTTGGGGGGCAGACATGGCCTTCAGTTCCATGGTCCCAAGCTGCTCCTTGGTGGTCCAGCCAAGGTCATTGGTCAAGCCAAGGTCATCTGGCTGGGGGCAACAGAGGAGATGGTAACTTACTGGAAACTCCTGGTCAGATGGACACAGTGGAGACACCCAGGGGGGCAGCTTGAGTCAGGAGAGCTGGGACCACGTGAGGGTCAATATCCCCACAGGCAGGTGTCACAATTCCTTCCAGGACGGAGCTCCTTAAGGGTCCTTTTCACTGGAATCCTCAGTGCCTGGCCCACAGGAAAGGCTTTGGGTAGATCATATGCCTCCCACCCCAAAAGGATGATAGTCTGCATTCATTTCCTTGGGCTGACCTATCAAACTACTGAATGAGGAGGCTTCAAACAACGGAACATAGTTTTCTGACAGTTCTGGGGGCTAGAAGTCTCAAATCAAGGTGTCAACAGAATTGGTTCCTCCTGGGGGCTGGGAAGGAGCCTCTATTTTATGCCTCTCTCCTGGTTCCTGGTGGTTGGTGGCAAACCTTAAGGTTTTTTTCTTTTTTTTTAGAGAAAGAGAGAACACATGCATGTGGTGAGGGAGGGGCAGAGGGAGAGAGAGAATCCTAAGCAGATTCCACGCCCCGTGTGGAGCCCGACGCAGGGCTCAGTCTCACAACACTGAGATCATGACCTGAGCCAAAATCAAGAGCTGGGTGCTTAACTGACTGAGCCGCCCAGGCTTACCATTCTTAATGTCATAGTTGTGCTATGATAATTCTGTCTCTGTTTTCACCCCTACACTTCTGACCTGTAGAACTGGGAGCTACTGTATGGGTGTTTTGTTAAGCCCCTACGTTGGTGGTAATTCATTACACAACATAGAAAAAAATTAATTTGCGAACTAAACCACAAAACCCCAATATCCCCATTTTACAAAAAAAGGAAACTGAGGCCCAGCAAGATGGGTCCTCTTGCCCAAGATCGGCCTGTCTGTGGCAGGGAAGAGCCTTGACCTGAACTCTGCTAGGCGCCCCCCCTGTCTGTTTCCCTGCCGTGCCACATAGCCGCGTGCATTTAAATGAAAGTCCCCGGCGGTGCATATTTCTTATTCAAATTACTCAACCATTTGATCCACTTAGTTATTTAAGGTGCAAAAATTGCTCAAAATAATAGCAAGAGGAGCATGCAATATTCCTGCCTTCATTGGCCATTAATGGAAGGCTGGAGGTCAGGCTTGCGCGTACAGTTAATTATGGGACGACGAGTCTGAGCCTCCGCGGCCCGCAGGCCTGGAGTCTCTGGTCTTTGCCGTTGCAAAAGTGACAGGTTATGGCTTATTGATCCCACGCGACCGGGTTTGGCCTCACTTGCCTGATGGTAACAGAACCTAGTAAATTGTGAAGAAATGGCAAAAGCTAAGTGATGATCACATGTAAGCTATTAATGTAATTGTGTTCTTAAAGCCGCCTTCCTTAAATTACTCCAGTGGTGATTTCAGATTGAATTGGAGTCACAGCCCGGGAATAATTCATCCCCCGATCTCAACCCGCGTTGGAGTCAGCAGCGCACAGCACACGTCGTGCTTGCTGCTTTATTGTTGAAATCCCATAATCTACGAGGCACTCTCAGTCATGAAGTAGCTCATTATTAAAATATAATCTTATGTTCGTGTGTGATTATTATTTTAATGCAGTTCTCCGTTGACTTACACAAGGAGGCCCAAACTCTTGCAGGCTCCACTCTCCATTCTCCTACAGTAAAGTTAATTTATACCAAGATGATAAAAAATTTGATTTATTTTACAACAGATCAGTAATTGTGCTCTACAAATAAGTTCGTAATGATAATCAACAGCATTTTCAACATAATTTAATTTGTCTTCTCCCGAGAGGTAGTTAAATGCAGTAATAATAACACCAGTGTTATGGACTCAGCAGCAGTTAATCATGGTCTGAATATGCAGACAGCCCCAATATTGTATTGACAGAAATTAAATTAACCATCAGCTTGGGCAATCAGCGGCTATACAGCTATTAAAAGCAATAAAGGCAACAAACCCCAACCGTTGCCAATTACATTTTGACATATACAAGGGAAAGGACAGATGCTTCTGATTTGAGATTTTTCTTTCCATGAAAATGAGACAAGAGAGTAGCACCTTGAACTTGTGGAGGGCCTGTTCCCCCAAGGTTTGCTGAGCACGGGATGGGTTCTCACATGCGGTCTCTACCGATTGTTTTCTTTTTGCTAAAAGACAATAATCGAGTGGTTGGGATTCACAGTTTGTTAAATTTTAAGTTGTCTCTCTAACCCCTCTTTTGGTGCCCGTACCACGGTTCCCTGTGGGTTTTTTTGTTTGTTTGTTTTTGCTTTTGTTTTTGTGTTTTGTCCTAACATCGTATTGTCTGACACAAGCACATAACGAGGACTTGATTTTAAGGTGGTAGGGAAGGCAGGGGAAAAGGAAAGAAAAAGAAAAGGAAATCTCATGTGTTTGAGCTTGGAAAGATTTTCATTTAGTTAAGTTCGATGATGCTGTAATAAGACAGTGTTTTCCCATTGTCTGGAGGAGACCTTGAGCTGCTTTAATTCAATGCCCATCCAAATATAAGTATTGGGTAGGAAGCAAATTTCTTCTTTTCCCTCCCTCCCTCCTTCCCTCCCTCCCTCTCTCCCTTCCTTCCTTCCTTTCTTTCTCTTTTTTTCCCTTCCTCCTTCCATTCCTTCCCTCTTCTCTTTCTCCCTCCCTTCCTCCCTTCCTTCCCCAGCATATTACCCTCCTTCTCAGTGGAGATTTCAATCATCCTCAGCCTTCATGCTTAGAGATTGCCCATTTGGGGTTGGTTGTCCCGGGGATCCGCTGAGCCACAGGCTATAAGCTGGTTTATACCACCAAATGGTCCATGGGCGCCATATTAGCTGTGGTTGATGGGAAGATGTTCTTGCTGGACATCAGTGGCAGGAGTGGCCATTGAGGCTCCTGGTCACTGACATCGGGCAGAGTACTCTGAGTTGGACACGGGACCACCTGTGGACCCGGAGGCAGCTCCCATGGAGCTCTTTAGTACTGGGAAAAGATGAGATTTCAGGTCGAGGCTGGTTGGGGTCTGGAAGCCAACTCAATCTGTCTGCATTATTTCCCTGAGTCCTCTTATTTTAGGCCCCATGGAGCTCTCCTTTCCTTGTGACTGGCTGCCTCTCCCCCCTTCTCCAGTCTGGAGAATACTTAAGGTTGACACAGTTGCTTGGCACTTGCGGTAGACAAGCTAGCCCGCTGACCTGGAGGACAGAGAAGGGGCCATGAGCCAAGGAATGCAGGTGGTCTCTAAAAGCTGGAAATGGAGTCTCTCCCAGATCCTCCAGAAGGAGCACGGTGCTGCTGAAACTCCCACTCCACCCCAGGGCAACCTGGGTCCGACTTCTGACTTCTCAGCTGTAAAGTAATACACCCATGTTGTTTGCCTGGGGAGAGGCAGTGAGTCTGGCAGGTGTCAGGGCTAGAGCCCCAGTGTGCTCACTTCACATCCACGCTGTGTCCTTATGCACATGGATGGAGCTCTCTCTACCCCTGCTGAAGCCCTCAGTCCCTGGGATGCTTGGACCAGCAATTCCGCTCTCAGGCCAGGCTCCCTGAACACACAGGAAATGAGGACCAAGTTGTTGGTGCAGGAGCCTGCAGGAAGTGGAATGGTTATTGTCGTCTCTATCAATCAGGGGACAAAAACCTAATTCTTTCCTCCCAGATAATATCACTTAGAAATGCCACCAGTAAAACGATTGGTATTTGGGGCATGCCAAACCCACTTCATTCATACCTTTGCTACCAGGTAAGGTCATGGAAGCTGGGGTAAGCAGAGAAGGGAGGAGAGAAGGTCCTTTGGGAATATTTCCTTTGACTATTTTTCCACAATGCATTGTGCAGTGCAGTGAAGGCAAAACACAGTGGCGAGAGTTCCTTCCTTCACGGAGATTATAATCTAAAAAGGAAGGACGTGCCCATAAACAGCGGTAGGTAACAGGATATTCATATTCTAGACTCCAGAGCTCAAAGGTGATTTCTGGGTCCAGAGGAGGAGCATCAGCCTGGTTTGGGGGCTTGAGGGGAGCGCATGGAGGGCTTCTCAAAGGAAGCTGAGACTAAAGACTTGGAAAATTAGCCAGGCAAAGAGTGTTATCCTTCACTTGGATTCCCACAACAAGACTGGGAGGGGGACACTATACAGTAGAAGAAGGCACCCCTTTAACAGATAAACAGACTTGAGCCCAGGGAATTTAAAAGGACTTGCTTTGAATCTCAAGGCTTTCTAGTGGTGGATACTGATCAGAATACAAATCTTTCCAATCCAAATCCAATGTTCTTTCTACTTCAAGAGAGGCGGGGCTGGGTCTGCCTCTCCAAGAGGGCACGGGATGAGCAGAATGACACGTTGGGCTCCTTGAGGTCTGAGTCAGCAGCTCTTGAATGGCCACAGCTTTAGGTCTCAGACCCTCTATCCCTGCTCTGAGGGTATGCCCACGGCCCTTCTAAGGGAATCCGTACACATATTTCCTGGCCCAACTCAAGACTATTTGGATGATCCTACCGCCAGAAGAGAAGGCATCTCTGACCCTGTCTGGATTTTGCTATGGGGAGGAGATCAGAGTGAGCCCAATGCTCAATCTCTTTAAACAAATTCCATTTTTATTTTGCTTATTATACACATTTATGTGACTATAAAAATTGAGCATGCGTTATGATTTGGCTCAAGTTTCTTTAGAGTTCTTGGTTCCAGTTCCAGCCACGGTTAATCTATGGAGGTTGAAGTCCTGTTTGAAAACATGACCTTAACGTGGAAATTTTATTTAGAAAGGGGAATTCGAGTGATTTATAACCTCTGGATTTATGAGCATTAAAAAGGCACACCCAGCAGAAACAGTTTGGAGTTGGTGTCAGACTGGAAAGGCAGCCTGTGAATCAGCCTGGAGTTCTGAGTACGATCTTCTATCTTCCCTTTGCAAAGCCACGTGGGCTTGACATGAAATCATTTCAGCTTCTTATGATTAATGAAAGAACAATCAACTAAAACCTTAAAGAAAATAAAATGTTAGTGACATTTATATAATTATCGGTCAAACTCAGTTTGATCTCCAATTCAAAGGATTACTTGGAGTCATATATTATAAAAACATGACAATAGTGCAAGTATTTGTCAGTAATAAAATGCATTTTAAGACAATATATTGGACACTTAAGCATATCGATAGGGCATAATGTGAAGGGTCAGTGTTGGGGAAGTGGTTTTATACGGTCCCTTGGCTTACGCTGAGGCAGGGGTCACAGTGTTAAGGTAATGCCATGAATTCATCCAGGAAGATATTTTCTAGATTACAGAGACCTCAAGGAACAAAGGGCATAACTTTTTTTGGCAGATAAAGCAAAGGAAGCTCAAGGTGGGTAGATGACATGTCTAAGGCTGCACAGATGGTTCTAGAAAGTGATGTCAAAGGTGGTTTTGTCAGACAGCTCCTTGCGGTTCCACATTTAGGAACCATAATCAAATGATCTCAATTTATTTTTTCAGCCAACACTGAGCACCTACCATGGGCCTATATGTGCTAGGCCCCGCGATTGGAGAGATAAATCAACATAGCAACAGCTGATGTCACAGAGGTGACGATATGATTGGCTTATGTTGCATATACACGGGTTGGCATGTGGGTCAGCGGAATGAGAGGGAGTTCATATATTTGGAGATAATGGTGTGTGGTCAGTACAAAGTTGGTGTATGGAAACTGGTTCTGAGATGAGCCTGAAGGCCAGTGAGGGTTGTGAGAGGAGACCAGGAGTGTCTCCGGTGCAAGCATTAGCCCTCGTGTTAAAATAACACATTAAAACCATGCAAGCTGACTCCGGCTTACATAGCAAAAGGGCAGCATGCTGGAAGGACATGGAAGAATTCACAGGGTCGAAGGAAAGGCTGAATGACCATTTTTTCTGTAAAGCCAGAAATGGGATCACACTGGGGATCTGGGCAGCGGGACGCATAGATTACCTCTTTGTATGAGAAGTCGCCCGGTGGTGATGATGGTGGCTGGCAGGTGAGAACCTTCGGGAAGGTTTCATTTGGGCAGCCCCTTGGCTAGGAGCTGTGCCACCCTGAGTCCTGTTAAGGGGTTACATTCCACCCTGTGTCCAACACTGTTAGGAAATGCCTCCTGTGTGCCCGACACTGTGCTGGGCACTGGGGTATAAAAACTAGTAAAAAACAAATGCTCTCCTCAAGGCAAATTTCTCCTTGAAATTTGAGGGAGGGGGATGGGGCAAATATTCAGGCAACTTCAGTTCAATGTGGTTGGAAAACAGAGGTGCATGCGATATGGTGCAGCCAACCCGAGCCCAGGGTTGTGTGACCTGTGACTCTCCGAGAGCTGTATTTCCACCGAAGCTTCTAAATAGAAGATCCTATAAAATGTGGAGGAAAACGTATATTTCTGCATCTTTTGTAAAGCTTTTATTAAAGACAGTATTCATTGGATGGCTTATTGCATAAAAAGTTCCACGATCAATTCCCCTTGAACGTTAGTGCTGGGTACATTTTTTTCTCGGCTGTTGAATGCTATGTTGAAACTTTCATCAGACCATGAGATTTTTTTGACTTACCCTCTTTCCCTTTTCACTTTGATTCCTAGGAAACTCCCACTTAATTAGATTCAGTGCATCACCACCATAACCGTACCTGTCCTGGATTTTGAGTGCAATTCTCTGGCCTTTCTTACTGACTTCTTTTCTGATTCTCTTAGAGCCACGTCTTTTAAAAACAAACTAGTTGAAACTCTTTCCAGAAACAGTCAAGTTATATATAATAATTACAAGAATTGAGTTGAGAATGTGGCATCGCTTTATGAGAGTAGATTCTAGATCTGATTTGATTGTCCTATTGTTGTGAGTTGAATTTTCTTCACTGGTGAACAGTTTTAGCACCTGTAAGATCACATGAAGTACACAGGGGCTCCGGCCAAGACTATTGCCGCCTCGTCCCTGTCTCTGTCTCTGTAATTAATCGAGTTGTTCTCTAGTCTGCTGGCTTTGACCTGCGTCTCCCAGCTCTGTCCTCCCACCTGCGTCCCTTTGGAATGTGAACTTCACCTCCGGCTCTGCCTGCCTAAGCTGTGTGGAACCCGCTTTTCCGACTGCCGGGAGTCTCTCCAAGACACCGTTGGCGTTCCTCTCTTGTGCCAGTATGACAGCTTCCCATCCAGGCCTCACCCAGAATAAGTGAGCTGCCATTGCTTCCCACCTGTTTCCCCATCAACATTCAAGCAGGAATCTTCTAAGAAACATTGTGAATATTTCGGAATTCATGTTTGATGGACGATGCTCGAACTCACTCAACATCTGGCACAGACCTCATCTTCAGGGTCAGCAGGGACCTTCTCTCACTAGATAAATGTCATTTCAAGAAGCCACAAGAAATCTCGCCGAGGACCGAGGAAGGTGGACTGGTGGTTCGCCGGCCTTCTAAGGGGCCGGGAGGGGATGCCATCTGAAGCCGTCAAAACCAAACAGGGGCACGGAGACGTGGGAACGAGCATTTTCCTCCTTCCTCCTCAGCCACATGCTAATCTTCCTCCTTCAAGGTCACTGTCTCATCTTTTCTTTGCAAGGTGTTTCCCAATGAAGGATGAAGAAGGGCTGATGCGTGACATGGAAAATTACTTTTCTGGGAATTGGAATGGCTGTAGATTTTCTTTCCTGCCATGCTGGTGCCCACCTCCTGCCTGCAGTGTGATTTGTTGGACGTGGGTCCTCCTCTGGGTGAAGGGGAACTAAGCAGGAACCATTGTCATAAAAGCAGAGGTCCCTGTGGCTTCTCCGGTTACCTCACTCGGCAATGAAAAACCGGTTTGTTATCTCGAAATGGCAGGTCCCCCCCGGGCGCTAAAATATTAAACATATATGCACACACATACACAGACATAAATAAAAGGCATCCGTGGCTCACCCAAGCCAGAGACACTGCCAATATATAATCAACCAGGAGATTTTTGGGGGTAATATCTCCTTCCTTACAAACATCCACCCGTATATTACTGCATTGACAGCAGAATTCATGCTACGAGCACTTTTATTTCCCCTAACAGTCAGCCAGAGAAGTTTCTGCCTTGTTCCACGGTGGGTTTGCAGGCCCGGACGTAAAGCCACGGCTGATTGTGTGTTATGACATCCTTCTTCCCTGATGAGGAAAGACAGTATTTCTCTGGTTTCTCTGTCACCGGTGAGTTTTCCTCCCTTCTGCCTCCATGAAGGTATGTGTCTAACAGGGATGAGCGGCAGGTGATTTCTCTTTCTCTATGCAGAACGTGCAAACATCGCCAGGTCCTGACAAGAAGTTGGTACGAACAGGGCAGAAGATTCCGCTCGCCACCTGCCTGTTGGGAACGCGAAGCGCAGAGAAGCCCCCGATCCACTCCAGCCCCCCAGCCCTGCTTCCCTCGGCCGGTCCCCTTGTTCCCTAGGCAGCCGCTGTCCTGCGCTGTCCCAGCCGCCCGAGTCCTCTCAGACTCCTCCCCTCCACCCATGCTTTCCCCTCTCATCTGTCGCCCCTCCAACAGACCCCTTGATGATTTTGCTTCTCATTCTGCAGCGTTCCCTGCCTCCCCCTCCGCCTCTGAGAAAGGGGTCTGTTTTCTCCTCTTCGTGCCCGCTCTTACTCCTTCATTCTTCTCGAACCATGACGTCATTCCCTTCAGCCCATTCTCTCCAGCATAGGTAGCCTCTGCCGGGTGGTCTTCCAAGGGTCTGGCTGGCAGCTCCCAGGGGCCGCGGATAAGTAAGGCATCGGCCCCTCACTTCCTTCATCAGCCCGTGCGTGCTCACCTTTCCTATTCATCTTACTTGGCCTCCCGACTCTTGACATCTCCTCCACGCTCTCTCTCTCCTTGGCTTCTGGGATGTCACCTTCTCCTGTCTCTTCGGGGCATGTTCTTTGCTAATTTTGCTGCCTCTTCTTTTGCCATTTGCCCTTAGGTCTGGATTGTGTACCGGTTGGGATGCACTCACTCATAAGTAGAAGAAAATCCAAAGAGCAGCGCCATTAATGAACAGTTAGACAGGTCTGAGGGTGACCGGAAGCCAGCATCGCTTTGCTGATCAGTGACACCATCTTAGGACATTAGTGGGCTGGCTTTCCTCCTCGTGCTCGAAGGGCGGCTGCCACCTGACGCTTGTGTCCTCACACCAGCGTCCAAAGCAGGGAAGAGGTACAGGGATCAAAGCCACATTGTTTCTGTCTCTCCCAGCAGCCCCGGCAGAAAACCCCTGATGTCTCTTGGCCGCTCGGCTCACCTCCATGTGCAAGAGAAGCCGGAGAGAGAGGATGAGCGTAGCAAGTGCAAATGGGACCGTTGTTGGTTTTATGATGAACCACCCAAGACTGATCCCGGGGCGCTGGTGGAAGGGTGTGTCTTCCCAGAGATCCAGGAGGCAGCACGTGTAGTGGGTTAAATTGTGTCCCCCAGAAAGGTACGTCCAAATTCTAATGTTCCGTACCTACGAAGGTGACCTTAAAGCCAGAGACCCTCAAATCTCTCTCTCTACCAACCGCTTCTCACCTGCACTCCAGACCCGCCTTTCATTTACGACCAACTCCCAGAAGTGCCACTCGATTGTCTTGTGCGACATCCAGCCTTGTCTAGAACGTCAAGCACAGACAGCATGTTTTGAACCAAAGCAACCTTCTTCCCTGAAAATGGGGTTTCCGTTTCATCCGCCCCATTGCCTGAGTGCATACCAGCGTTTCAATGTCCCTCCTACCCGGCGGAAGCACCAAGAACTTCCGCGTAGGTGGGCCTTCCAAGCTTGTCCTGGAACTGCATTTGTGCGGTAAGGAAATTTTGGGAAGGGATGTTTGTGTCCCAAAACTTCAAAACACATCTTGTTGGTGCCTTGGAAGCTCCTTCACACGTGATACCCAACCCACAACCCAATGCCCACCAATTCCTTCTTGAATCTCTCTTGGATTGCCCCCTCCTCCGTCTCCACGAGGGCTAGAGTGAGCTGCGTTCGGCACGTGGGTCTGTCGACAGCTTTACTGAATCTGCTATGGAACCGGGAGATACCACCACGGCGGTATCTTACATACGGTGTTTTAGCAACTACGAAACCTTAGATGTTAAATATTGTTATGATTCAAATTAGAAACAAAATTTCTCACTTCTCCTCTTAGGAGCCTCAGAGTCCGTTTAGTTAAAAAGTATCCTCAGTGTGCAAGGCAGGTTGCTGAAACAGCAAACAACCTGCTACCATTTACAACTATTTATAAGGGTTGGGATTTTCCTCCTCTAGGGAGAGCTGGGGCAGGTGTAAAATGGATTCATAATCCCAACTTTCAAGTCTGTGGTCGGTCAGAATGACTTCATGGTTTACATTTGTTGGCTTCCTCCTGTACTGCACATAATACAAAGGATAACTCAGGACAATGCCACTTCATCACTTACGTAATTGGGGTCAGGTCTAAGATTTAGTGTGAAGGATGCCAGTTGGCTGTTTAAAAAGGAAAATGCCATTGACTTGTAAGGGGAAGTCTATCAAAGTTCTGAGGTCTTATTTCTCTGCACTTTCTCCTATACCCGGAGCTGGGTTCATATGGATGGTATTGCCTCTTCCTTTCAAATGTGTGTTTTCCGTGCCCCAGACCTTGCCCTTGCTGTTCTCTGGGCCTGGAATGCCCACCCTTCCTCAGCTCTCTTCGGATCTCAGGGGTCAAAGTCTGGGTCCATTTCTAATGTAGCTTCCATTATTTCTTGTGCAGGTGTTGGCTTCTACCTGTTTAGCTCACCCACTAAAGGTAAAGGCTGTGTTGATTTACTCACCTTAATCTTTTCCTTATCCATTCATCATTCACAAATACAGATGAAGCCCTTACTTTGATGAAGTAATGATAATGAGTTGGAGGAGCTCACAGTTTCGTGTAAGATACAAGTGTATTTAAGCAAATACAATCCTGTACTAAATATCACGATCAACGTTAGCCGAGAATATGAGAAATGGGGTCTTTGGGGGCATGGTAAAGAGAATGGGGAGGGGCAAGGTGACCTCACTTCACCCCGGAGGGAGTGGAGATTCCTGGAAGGATTGATCTAAAGGAGATTTGGAAGATAAGAATTACCCAGTAAGAAGCAAGGCATGATTCCCCTTACATTCCCTAGCATCTATCACAGGATTGGTGTATACTAGGGACCAGTAAGTGCTTATTCACTAGATGGATAGGGGATGGGTATATGGATGGATGGATGGATGGATGGATGAAGCGAATGAATGTATAGGCAGATGGATGGGTGAATGAATGAATGGATAAACGAAAGGATGGGTAGATGCATAAATGATGGATAGATATCTAGCCTTGACAATTTCCAGTGGACGATATCGCCATTTGGAAAATATTTTTCAGCTGTTATAGTATACAGGTCCTCATTACTCTCGGCATTGAATGTTGCCATGTGGATTTGGACAGTGTTTCCACAAAGAAAAGAAAAAGTTCCATGAATCCCATAAACATGTTTGGAGCCCTGAGTTCTGGGCTGGACCTCACGGGGCTCACCTTTTAGCACAATTATGAGCACAGAGTGACAGACGCAGTGGGTACGAGTAGTCAAGGAAGGAGAAAAGCAGCGGGTCTCCAACTCTCCCGGGCAGATCTACTCCACCAAGATAGCCTCTCTTGGACAAGTTTTTCCTCTTCAGGGGTCTTCCCACAGTCAGCGTGGTGCTTCATTTCCATGTGTCGCCTCTTGGATGTCAGACTCTGCGAGGGCAGGGACCACGTGTGGCTTTGCTTACCCTTTTCGTCCCAGCACTAATCCTTGTCTGACGGCTGGTAGCTTTTCAACAAATAAACAATGACTGACTGAATGAATAAAATAAACGGGAAGCTTCCCAGAGAAGGTGAGCCGTGTTCTCACAAATGAAGAGAAACTGCTGGGGTCGGCAAGGTCAGAAAGGACTCTGCCGGTAGGAGAGGCAGGCGCAGAGGTTCAGGGACAGTGGGCGGTGAGTGCAGAGAAGTCCGTTCATTTCCTTCCGCCAGGGACATAAGGGGACTCCAGAGAAGGGGGGACCACCGGGGGTAGACAGGCAAGCAGGGACCACCCTGGGAGGGCGGACAGCGTCCCTAGAGAACACGATGTTATCAAAGACTTTTAAACAGGAAAGCGAGAGCCTCCGACAAGCCTTTTTTTCTAGGTCATCTGGGTGCACAGTGGAGGGCCGAGGGGGCAGGTCATACCACGGCAATGAGAGAGGTGGTCCCTTCCCGGGAGACCTTGGGCGGAGTCCGAACCCAGTTGGGGTCTCAGCTGTCCCATCTGCAAACTGAGAGGTTGGGCTAGACACCCCCGAGGTCCCTGTAGCTTAGAACACGTTGTGACCTCTATATGAAAGCCAGCGCCGTATTTGGCGAAGCTGCTAACATCCCCCTGCAAGCACCGCCCTTGTGGATAATGGTTCTTTTAAAGCCACTCAGTGCTGTATTGACAGAAATTAAATTAGCCATCAGCGCAGGCAATCAGTGGCTACGGGACTGTTAAAGGTAATAAAGACAATGCTCTCAAACCAGAGTCAATTACGCTGTGACACTGGCGAGCAGAAGGGACAGCTGCCTCTGATAGGAAAGGCGGCCGGGTGGCCTGCCTCCCACCCCGAAGGCACAGGTTCAAACCTCACCTCGAGGCTGTTGCTCCTAATTGGGGCAGGCAGGGCAAAGCGGATGTGCCTCTGGGGACCCTGCCCTTTGGAGGGAATTTAAGGGCCAAGTGGGGGCAGATAGACTCACAGAGTCCTGCCAAACAGGAAATCCACGGGCGTGGAGTCAGGATGCCTGTGCTGAATCTCCTACTCAGCTCCAGGCTCCTGTGCACCTTAAGGCAAGGACGGTCATCTCTCTGACCCTCAGGCTCCTCTTCTCCCCAGGAAGCATAATGGGAATGGGTTACCAGGATGTTCTGATAATTTTGAGATTCCTTCTGCCAGGCTCCCGGCTCAGGGGGGAGAACTGTGGCTTTGCCGATGGGCCCAGCCCCATGTCTAGCCCCACAGTCCTAGGATTACTCACCCTCTCTGTGTATCCAGGGAGGCAGCAGTGGGAAGAAGAAATGCAATAGCTAAGGAACTAGATAGAGGCTTCGATCTCTTTCTTGAGTCTGCTCTTATGTGTGTGGCTGGGCCAGCAAGAGGACTTCTTCGACCCTCTGTTTTCTCCTCTATACACGGGGTCGTGCAGAGAGTCAAAGAAGACCACACAGCCAGTCCTGCCTGGATACTCATTTTGAAAATACTGATGTGCACCAACACAACCTAACGGTTAGGGACAGTTGAGCCCAGCTTGGATTTCGTGTTTGCATATGTGTGATTTCATCCCTGAGAAACACTTGGGGAGCAATAAGTAGAAGCAGAAACAGTTCAGGACCCCGCCGGCCGGAGTTGCATGGGAGCACAGCGCCCATGCACACCCCCACATGTCTTCCTGCTCCCTCAGCTCCCCTGTGCATGAGTCCCACTCATCCGCGTGTAACTTCCCCCGTAATGCCAGACAACCCCTCACAGCACTCACAGTGACTCCTAATCGCACCCCTTCCCATGCCCACTGCCCCCCGCAAACTGCAGGCTTTTCACTAAGTCACGTGCCCTATCGATGGCAGCGTTCATGCCTTTCTCAAGGATTTAACAGAGAGCAGCGCTATGACTTTTAAAAACCCTTATCTATTTAAAAAAGTGAAGGTGAAATTCACATACCATTAACACCGTTAACTGTTTTAAAATTCACATAACTGTTATGAAATTCACATAACATAACACCGTTAACTGTTTTAAAATGGAAAATTCGGTGGCATTTCCGATATTCACAATGTTGGACGACCATTAGCACTACGAAATTTCAAACATTTTTTCATCCCCCCAAGGGGGGCTTCTCTTCTTATAAAGCATCACTGATGACATTTTTGAATGTGGGGTCCTAACCCTCCTTTTCACCACAATCCCTGTGGTTTTCAACTGGGGGGTTTTGCAAAGAGGATGGTTTTATAGCAACACCAGCTGTATGCGTATCTACATATTTGGTGATGCTGACTGTGTTCGTCTGGTTTTCCAGAACAACAGAACCAATAGGAGATACAGAAATATTAAATATATATATATATTTATATCTATGTCTATATACATATTTACTATAAGGCGTTGATTGGCTCAGGCTGAGAAGTCTGAGTTCTGCAGTCAGCAAGCTGGAGACCCAGGAGAGCCGATGGGGTCATTCCAACATGAGTCCAGTCCAAGGGCAGGGAACAGCTTGAAGACAGTCAGTTTGAGAAAACAAATTCCTTCTTCATCAGCCTTTGTTCTACTCACACCTTCAACTGATTAGATGCGGCCCACCCACACTGGGAGCAGGCAATCTGCTTTACTCAGTCTGTGGATTCAAATGTTACTCTCATCCAGAAACACCCTCACAGACACACCCAGAATCCCGTTTGACCAGATGTCTAAGCTCCTTGTGGCCCAGTCAAGGTGACACATAAAATTAACTATCACACTGAATAATGACACTTCAGTGCCAAGAAAAACCGCTGGAAGAGCCCACAACCCTCAGGCATGAAAAGGGGAGCCCCCAGAGCAGGCCAGGAGAGGGGGTCCTACCTAGAAAGTGACACAACTTTCTGGGTCTGCTGTTCATCCCTATTGTCTAGTTGGGGGTGACGAGGTGGCTTGGGGAGGAAGGAAGGAAAGAGGGAGCTCAGAGATGTGAGGGGACAGTGGGAGATGTGAGAAGCAGCTCAGAGATATTCTCCACACTGAGAGTGGCTAAAGGACTTATTCATGGGAGGTCAAATATTTACTTTTAGGTCACATGCTTTGCTATGTTGATCTATGATATGACCAGTTTCTTATATTGACTCTGTATCTTGCAATTTTACTGAATTCATTTATTACTTCAAATAGTTTTCTGGTGGAATCTTTAGGGCTTTCTATATATAATATCATGTCATCTGCAAATAGTGACAGTTTCACTTTTCTCTTTCTGATTTGGATGCATTTTATGTCTTTTTCTTGCCACTTGCTCCTGCTAGGACTTCCAGTGCTGTGTTGAACAGAAGCGATGAGAGCAAGCATCCTTGTTCCATTCCTGATCTTAGAGGAGTGACCATTTTCTATTACCCCGACCTTAAGAAATTCTGCTAAATGTGGCCCCTGTGTTGCTTGGAAAGCCGCCCACAGGGAATCTTTGCCTGCAGTCTGCAGACTTCTCCACAGTGTGGAAGGAAAATCTTTTTATTTCCACATTTGTTGGTGGACACTCAGACAGTGCCTTCGTCCAGGCTCTAGGTCCTGAGCTCAGAACATCCAAAGATGTTGTATGAACCTCTGCGAGTGAGCAGCCTGTATGCAAGGCTGGCTTCAGGACTGGTTTGAACAAGAGGCCCATTTCTCTGTGTCGTCTCTTGCCATCTTCCTCTGGATGCTGGCCTTGTCCCAGGTGCTATCTTCAGTCATCCCCTCCACTTCCCTTCAAGTGACCCCAATACGGCATCTATTCTCACCACTCTATTGGTGTCCAGGGACTCTCGTGGTGCCCCCAATAAATGAGCACTTTTCTATCTTTCTCTTGCCTGATAATCTCTTTCCTTGAAGACCCCATATGTCCCTCACACCTTACCTACCAAAAACTGAACTCATTTCTTCTTCAGCAAGCCCGTCATGGGTTTCCAATCTCAAAAATGGCTCCACGGCAACAATGGTTTCAGTGGTACCGTAACGGAAGGAGTTATAAGGTATTTAGATGTGCTCTGGAAACTCTGAGTAACTACTTTCCCGCTAATAACAATAACAGGGTTTCCATAAACACGTAAGGAATAAGGGGCCCCATGGTGACCTATCTTGGGGTTACTTTGTATGTATGATTCTTCATCTTTTTTAAATATTCCACTGACCGACCTTGCACCCACCATGTTAAAAAAAAAAAAAAAAAAGAGTGAAATCCTGCCCTTATCACCTGGAATAGTTTATCCGGTCCAAAGCCAAAACTCATTTCAAGTGATCCAGCCCCAAGCTGAGTCTGGCCATGGTATTTCTCTAATTTGGGCAGAATATTATTAATGCTTCTCTTCTACCACTTGGAAGAAAGAGCCAAGATAATAATAATAAAAATGATAACAATATGAACATGACTAATGATTCCTATGGGCCAGGCACTAGTCTAAATTCTTCGTATACAGTAACTTATTTTATTCTTGTAACAGAGACATAGTGTTACGAGGCACAGTTTGCAGGAAAGGAAACTTGTCTAAAATCACACAAGTAGTAAGTGGTCGACCCAGGCTTTGGGCCAGGCGGAGGCCATGTCCTGAACAGCCATGCTTTCCTGTTCCCTCGAAGACCTTGCATCGCGCCATCACACGCGTGTGCGGGCACACACATGCACACACACACACGTTACCTGCTTGCCTCCGGGATGCCTTCTCTGATGCCTGTGATGTGGCTCATGTCACCCATCCTGGCTGCTTCCACCTCCTTCTGAGGGTCCAGGCAGGACGGCAGCACCGCCATAGTCAAGGTCTCCCGGGGGTAGGGTCTTGCCGCCTCCACAGCTCGCTCGCGTGGCCTTGGGCACATTATGGTCGCCTCCGAGGCTTAACTTCCCCGTGTATAAAATGAGGGAACAACAGCTGGAAGGACGACGTGAAATTAAACGCAGGCGCGCTCAGCGTGGCATCTAGCACCCAGTCAACCCTCCATAGATGGCGGCAATCACGGCCCGGCTACGATGATTGTTGTCATTTTCACATAGCACGTTATCACGGCCTCGTCCCAATATCTGCCCTCGGGACCTGGGATAAAACCTCGCCATTAGCAGGCACTTAATTAAAGGTTTGTTGGATGGGATTTACTATCTTTGGGTGGACTCGACACATCTTTCCATGCCTCGTTCAAGGCAGATGACCATTCTTTTCAGAAGACACGCTCAGGTTGGTAGTTTCCTTTATACATGAACATGAACAACAGTTGAAAATATGTGTTCAATATATTTTTTTGTGCTGCCAGTTCTTAGTCATCTTTTAATTAAAAGTACTTTTTATTGAATGTTAAACTGTCAAGATTGTCTTTGTGTGAAGAGTGGGGAAGGTTGCCATGGAGAGGTACATGTTGCTATGTGACTCTTGTGTCAGAGCCGGAATCAAAATGGTAATGGTCATGTCAATTTTGATAAAAAAAAAAAAAAAAAAAAAGAGGATCCTCAACAGCTTCATTAAAAAGGGGAACTTTTATTTCTTCCTTTCTTGTCATTGTGCCAAGAATAACAGAAGGGGAAATATTGGATTTTGTAAAGAGGCAGACAATGGGGCCAGCTGCCTACATTGTCAATGGTGAGAAAGTTCATATCAATTTGCTGGAGGAGTCATGGATGGCCCCCTTTCTCCGGATTGGCTACTCCACGGGAGGCCTCTTTCTTTTCTCTTTTTTTCTTAATTTCCTCCGATCGGAATCTGAAGTTGTTTGGGCTTGGACCCAGCATCTCAGATGGGTTCAGGGACAGAGCCCTCCAGACCTCCCTGTAGGACTCGTTTTGCCCAGCAAGGTCCCAGGTCTCGTTCGGGTCCCGCAGATCATAAGGAAGAGCGGACTCACCTCCTCACCTCGGGTGCTGCAGGCTGGCTCGGCTCTGGACAGTGCAAGAACATCGTGCCCAGCGCTTGAACCTTTCCTTTGCGCACGCAGACACATGGACCAAGCATCATTGTGTTCCAGAGGGTTCCGCCTCAGCCGAGAGTCTGGGCAACCCTATTCCTTTGCAGCAAGCCCACCCTTGCTTAAGCTCCTCCCTTCCCTAGGCTGCTTTTCCTCTCCTTGCCACCTAGCCTATTCTTTTTCCTGCTTCGAGACCCAGAGTTAGTCTTTCATTATTGCTTGCAGCCTAGCATAGCGGTCAAGGGCACAACCACATTCTTGCTGAGTGACTTGGGTAAGTTTCACAACCTCTCTCTGCCCAGATGTTTGAAGTCCTCACGGGGGAGGGGAGGGTTACCATCTCCCTTCCCTGCCGCCCGGTCCAGCAGGCTCTGGCTAATGCACTGTAGATGTCCTTACTCCTTTGTCCAGGGACGAGCGACAAGAGACTACTGACTATGTCAGTGGGTCAGTCGGTGTTATGGGTGGGGAGATATTATTTATTTAAATACTGCCTTTAATGGGACCCCATCGGAGAGGTCTTTCTCTCTTCTGAAGAAGATTTTGCTCTGAGTTCACTTCCCAGAATGTCAGTGTCCCCTAGTCCTTCTGGCTGGATACAATGTTCTCTTTTTTGAACTGGTTTGTCATGGTGTTTCCGCACTTGCTGTCTGAACGGTTAGCTTGTAAAATAAACCTTTGCTAAGCTCCTGCCACCTATCCAGTGCAGATCTACATTCCTGTGAGCTACACAACGAGCATAAAAATGGGGTACATATTTTTGAAGCATGGGCCAAGCGGGGAAGATCTTGAGGGTCAAATCATGGTCACTCAAAAAAGGTCCCAGTCCTTACCCCTGGCACCTGTCACAGTGACCTTATTTGGAAATAGACACTTTGCAGGTGATCGAGTTAAGATGAGGTCATTAGGATGGGCTTTAATCCAACAAAACAAAGATGTGGACCCAGAGACAGAGACACACCTAGGGAGAATGTTCCACCGAGAGAAAGGTAGGGATGGGCGACGTGTCTGTAAGCCAAGGAAAGCCCAAAATTGCTAGCAAACCACCAAAGTTAGGAGAGGCGCCTGGAGGAGATTCTCCCTCACAGACCTCAGAAGGAACCTCTCTGTTGATACCTGGATCTCACGCTTCTGGACTCCACAAACGAGACAATTTCTGTTGTTTGAGGTCCTTCTTATGGCAAACCTAGGAAAGGAATTCGGGAGATTAGCCAGGCCCAGGAAACTCTGGTGTAAGGGGGCAGATGGGAAATACCATGTGAGGTTGAGTTTTCCATGGGCGGGAAGGGACAGATGGCACCCACGGAGGCTTCCCGCAGGAGATGGCCTGTGAGGAGCTTCGAAAGTTGGATACGAGTGAGATCTGTAGAGACGAAGTGTGGAGCTGAGCAGGCAGGGGAAGGAACTTGAGAAAGATGTCAGAGCTGAGGATGTTTGTGACAAGCCCTTGTAGCCTTTCCCGCCCCCCTGGAATGGAATTACATTCTTCCCAATTTGTTGAACGAGGCGACAGTGCCTCAGCAAAAAAACCCCCACCCCTTTCTCCCTTGGAATTCCCTGGTGTGAGCTAACTCAGGCTTTCTGTGGGAGGTGCTAATTTGGAAAATCATGTCATTCACCCAACAGGTGAGACCGTGCACGCTTACTTCCGCGCACGAGGCCAGAATCCACGGAGGCGTCAGTTTCTCTGGAAATCCTGCCTCAGTTGGCATAGTTGGAGATCGGAGCTGGCCAGGGACCACGTTCCTCTGCTAAACGTCTCATTGGCACCCAGTGCCAGGGACAGTGACATCCTGGGCTGTGCTCGGCCTGGCGTAGCTGCCGAAGAGATCTCTGAATGCCTGAACGTTTGGAATAACGAAGTGTTAAAACATCGCGTTAAGTGTAGGGGCTAAGTGTTCCCCTCTAACTCTAAAAACCAGAGGCAGTCGTGCTGTATTCATGGTGATGAGCGGACCAGCGGGATGCGGGAAGTTGGTAGCTGGGGGAGCCCGGCGTGGGGCACCCGGGGAGCCCTGCGCTGTCTTCCTGACTTCCCTCTGAGTCTAACTCCCTTCTAAAATAATACGCTTCAGGCGCCTGGGTGGCTCAGTGTCTGCCTCCGGCTCAGGTCATGATCCCAGCGTCCTGGGATCGAGCCCCGCATCGGGCTCCCTGCCCTGCGGGAAGCCTGTTTCTCCCTCTCCCACGCCCCCTGCTTGTGTTCCCTCTCTCGCTGTGTCAAATAAATACATAAAATATTTAAAAATAAATTAAAAGGCTCATACAAAATGCCAAAGGGCACACAGATTGATCTCCTCTTCCCCACATTTCGTCTGCACCTGCTTCTTACCCACGCCCCACTCCCTTTGGGCCTCAGGTTGGTGATTTCTGTTTTCGTCCAGCAATTCTGCGCCTCCTCGAGGGCTGAGCTGCGATCGAGGGCTCCGGGGTGCCCGAGGCCGCGCGCGTGCAGGTGGCTACGCCGACTGGGCCCGCTTGTCTGCAACCCCGGGCGTGCGCTGGGTCAGTGCGCGCTTCTCCCCGTCCACGGGTCGGCATGCGCGGGAGAGGGGTGGGGTGCAGGCGGTGTCCCGGGACCCGCACCTGTGCTGGGTACTGGGGGTGCGAGCTCGGTCCCGAGTGTGCTTGTGTACAAATGCGGGCGTGTTTCCCGCGTCCGTGGGCAAGGTGGAGGGCTTGCGCAGCGCGTGGTCACCATGTGTGCTTGGACGCGTCTTGGGGGGGCCGTGGATACATGAGTGTGGGGGTGTGTGTGGGGGAAAATGTGGGTCCATCTCCTCCTTGGACGGTGGCCTTCGGAGCATCACATTCCCTTTTACCAAACTGTCCCGACCTGCGCCTAAACTGAATATTGCAACTTCATCTTTTTTCCTCTTGCTTACCCCACTGGCTACGTTCCCCCACCTTCCTTTTTTATTTTCCTGTCCATGACATCATCCAAACCCTCAATGAGGGAAAGAGGAGATTTAAAAAAAAAAAAAAAATCCTTCCCTGGCAACCAAAATACCTTTAATGTAGTATAATTACCGCCGCTCTGCCCCTTCTCCCTCCCCCGCTGGGACAATTCCACAAGCCCTACAACATACACTTAAATCTTCAACTTCTCAGAGACACTACATGCAGACGGGAAAGATTTGATTAAAATTACAGTGCTTTAGGTTCAACTTCACCTATGAAGAAAAAAAAAAAAAGCAGATCGGGTGCCGGACTTTTTTTTTCCTTTCTCAGAGAAATAACTAGGGCACCGTAATTACCCAGGACCCCGCTGCGTGCCCTCAAAGGCTCCCCCGGTGGTATTTTCCTGCTACCTGTCTTTGTAGAGATGTTGACATCAACATGAGTGATAACGGTGCCAGCGCCCAGGGTTCTGTCTCCCTCTCCCTTTCCCTCCCTGTCGTGCTCCCTCTCTCCCTCCCTCTCCCCTCCCTCCCTCCCTCCCTCCTTCCCTCCTTTCCTCCTTCCCTCCTTCCCTCCCTCCCTCCTCCCTCCTTTCTTCCCTCCCTCCTTTCTTCCCTCCCTCCTTTCTTCCCTCCATCCCTCCTTCCCTCCTTCCTTCCTTCCTTCCTTCCTTCCCTCCTTCCTTCCTTCCTTTTTTCCTGCTTTCTTTCCCGCCTTCCTTCCGTCCTTTACGTCTTTTAAATCCTCCTCCAAAACAGTGGGGAGGGAAGAAAAACAAATGCATTCTCTGTCCATGCTGGGGGGACATTCTCCAGTCTCCACCCGCGCATCTGGGGCTGCTCCCTGAAAGGCAATGGGGAGCCTCCCACAACCTTGGGCCTGCAGTGCCTGCCTCCTCCAGGAAGGCTTCCTGGGAGCCCCTCACTCCTCTGCACCCTCTCGGAGCTTTCCCTTTCCCTCTATGACAGCAAGATAGCGCTCTCTGTCACCTGTCACTATAGTTATTTCAGAGCATGTTCCTGTCCTCAGGTTGGAGAGCTCCCCGAATGCAGCCTTGGTTCTCTTTCGTACCCCCAAAACTCTGCACCCAGTTGGCGGTGCTCAGGAGGGACACCTCTCCAGTTGGGCACAATCAGGACAGTGCCCAGGGCACTTTTAGGGACCTGCAAAAATATTTTAATTTCTTTTAAAATCAAAAAGAAAAAATCATTAATATAATCGATGATACGGCATAACAGCAATACAAGCATAAAGTCTGTTTTCATGGGGGGGCACGGAGGGTGGCTGTGCGCACCCCCCCTCTCGGATCCCGGCTTCCAGAGCAGGCCTTCCTGGGGCAGAAGCCTCTCCCGCGCATCAGAGCCCTTCTCCGCACACACCTGTCCCAAGTGACAGAGCCGATTAAGCCCGGCTCGCATCTCTGGGCTTCCCAGGATCTGCCGTCGCCTCCTTTCAGGGTCCGTGTGTTCACTCGGGTCACCTTTGGTTGCACTGCCCTTGAAAGGCAGAACGGAGCAAGACGGTCCCCCGGTCTGGAGTCAGAAGAGGCGGGTTGCAGGCTGGGGGCCGTGACTTGCTTGCTGCTGAGCCTGAAGATGGCCTTTTGCTTCTGTGGCCTCAGTTTGCTCATCTGTCAAATGGGCAGCATCAGCCTGCCAGCATTTCCTGCGGGCTACCCTGTGGATCTGGGAGATGTCTGGGAAGCCCCGGCTCACAAGAGAAATGGGGGAAAGGTCCAGAAAACAGAAGCTTAGGAAGCGTGGTCACCCCCTCTGGGTCACTGTCTAGCCTGGCTCGTGTAGCACTCTGCCTGGAGCCACGGGGGACCAATAGGGACCGAACAGCCTGGTGGCTGTCTTGGCGGCCACCAGCCTTTATGTTTGTGCATGGTGCCCGCTGGGCCCCCACCCGCAAAGGGGAAGACCATCACAGGATGGGAGGGGCGCCACCTGCGTTCTCCACCTGTGCAGCTTCTCATTCGCTGTGTACCCTTGGGCAAGTTGCTTCCCCTCTCTGGTTCTCAGCCTCTCTATTCATTTACTCATTACTGGGGAGGCAGCAGTAAACGAGTTCTTTATCCGGCAGAGCCTGGTGGGTGGCTGGGGTCATTTTCAGCCCTGAATCTGATGGTTCAGTAATATGTCTCTTTCCCGGGAAGCTCTGATTTTTCCCAGTTGGGCCGCGGTTGGGTTTCCTCGTTGCCTGGCACTGTCCCCCCCTTTCTCAGCGTGGATTCTAAATGCCAAGCCTCTGAAGCTGCGTCTTGTACTCCCCTTGCACTTGGGTTTGGAAAGGGCCCAGTTAGCGCCGCGGTGTTCTGCTGGGAGGCGGGAAGCTGACGTGCTGACGGTTGGCAGCTCCAGGCTGGGGAAGGGCACTGGGCTGAAGAGGAGCCAGCGCGCCCCTCCTCTCCCGGGCAGGATGGGGCGGAGAGGCCGGGATGCGGCCGGCGGGGTCTGGCAGCCTAGCCCCGCAGCAGTGACCGGAGAGGCACATCTGAAAAAATCGTGACCTGCTTCCCCCACTCTCCATCCATCAGGACAGGTAAATAATATTTGCCAGACGGTAGAGATAGGCTCCATTTCTGCTAATCCTAGGAGACAGACAACACTGTTCCTTTTCACAGGTGGAGAAACTGAGGTGCAGAAAGATTAGGTCAACTGCCCGAAGTTGCCAGCTAGTAAGTCGTGAAGTCAAGGTCACGTTTAGCTCATATACACTCAGATGCATGCATTATAACCAGATCAGTTATGCTGGTCTTGACAGGGTGCTGGGCATAAGTCACACGCACACACGTGCACACGCACACTCGTGCACACGCACACTCGTGCACACGCACAGGCACATAGCCTGTCTCCCACCAGCATCCCCAGTGGGGTTGGGGGGCTCCGACTCCCCTTGAAATGGCTGGTAGTTGACCCTGAGGCTCTCTGGCAAGTTGGAATGACCTGTTCTTTCCCTTCATTCCGTGGATCCATGACGACATGTGAGAACCTCCTTTTTTTCTTTAAATACCATAACATGATGAAGATTTTACAAGCAACGCCATTTGTAACAGCCCATCCAGCCTCTTCCAAAGAAAAAAACTGTTTTGGTTTTCACACAATTCTTCTGATATTTCACATAATTGTAAGCTGATCGTATATTTTCTTTTGCATTTGACTTTTTATTATTTGAGTTTTTATCGTAAACTTTTCATTATGCTTTTGCGTATGCCTCATGCTAATCACTTTTAGGGACTAGAATATTCTACGTGGAGATTCTCATAGTTTGTTAATCCATTTCTTCAGTGTTGAACTTCAAGCTTATTTTAATTTACATGTCTCTTATTGCAATGGAGAGGTATATTCTCACTGCTTATTTACTATTTGTATTTACTCTCATTTGCAATCTGCTATTCCCTTTGACCCAGTTATTTATCGATACGTGTTACATACAAATTCGAATGCCAGCATATAAAATATGTCTTTAGTCATATTTTATATTTTCTCCCAATTCTATTGTCCTGTTGTCTCCATTCGTTTTAGCCTACGCTGTTTAATTTTTTTTCTGTTCATGTTTATTTCAATCACGTAAAAAAAATTTTTTTTAAATTTGATATGAGCTAGCTTTATTTATTTATTTATTTTTAAATTTTTTTTTATTTTTTTAGTGTTCCAAGATTCATTGTTCATGCACCACACCCAGTGCTCCATGCAACACGTGCCCTCCTCAATACCCACCACCAGGTTCACCCAACCCCCGCCTCCCTCCCCTCCAAAACCCTCAGTTTGTTTTTCAGAGTCCACAGTCTCTGTTTAATTTTTATATGCAGTAAGACACTGGTCCTTTCTTTGAGATTTCTTCCATTACGTTGTAATCCATCGCCATTCCGGTAAGTACTTGATTATTTTTCTAATATTTACATTTTTTTCAACATTTCAATCAATCCATCAGAATCTATTCTAGTTCATAGAACACAATTTGAATCTAAATTGATTTCATCCCAAATCACAAAGTAATTATTCTAAACTCTTATTAAATACGCATTTTCTTTCCTATGTGTCATTGTTGACTCACTCAATAAATATTTATGAGCTATTGCTATACACCCAGGCTCTGCTCGGTCCTGGGAATAGACTGAGCAGAATACACTCAGGATGGCCTTTCACACGTCTGGGCTTCCTATTTAGTCTCAGTGACTGGCTCGTCCGGTCTATATTCTTGCCACATCCTTTCGGTTCTTGTTGTTCTAAAATATATTTCAATATATGAGAAGTCGTGTTTGCTCCTCTTTTTCACATACTACTTAGGAAAAGTGCATCTATTTTTTTCCAGACGAATCTCACCACCATTTTATCTGATCTTTCCTAAAACTGGTGCACGACCGTTTTCCATTCCCTCTGCCAGTCCGGGCTTGTTCAGGGAGCCATGATCTGGAGCCTGGGGTGGAGGATCATGGATTCTCAGAGTTGGAAGAGACGTCCAGAAGCACCTGCCGTCGGTTCTTCTGAGGATTCGCAGCTTCTCTTTGTTCCTTCCCTGCAGGTGCGTCTCCAACTGAAAGAGAATCTGCCATCAGTGCGGAAACTCATGCTTGGGAATTACTGATGTAGTGGAACGTGTCATCTGATTTGGGATCTTGTTTCCGATGACCCCACAAAGCGGTTGTCCGCACTGGGCTGGAATGTTCTTAATGATGAGGCACTCACCTCGTGGTTTTGGTTGTCTTCCCAGTTAGAGCTCTGAAAAGATGAGAAGCTTGCTTTGTGTCTCTGGATAGAAAAAAGGGGGGGGGGGGTGGGTAAACTTGGCTTCCATAGTTCTGAGCTTGGATTCCCTCAGACAGAGCACCTGAGAACCCTCGAGCAAATAGAAGTGTCCGTTGAAGTCACTGCTGATTTTTTTCTGCCCGGGGGAAGGCAGAGCTACTGTTCAAGTGTCAAGAAGCAGTATTTTAGCAATGCTTGAACCTCAGTCCGTTTGGCTGAACTCCCTAAACTTTACCCTGAACTGTAACCTCCGTCTGGGGGAGTCAAGAACCACTGTTCCAGGGGAATTCCTCCAAACCAGGATGCATCTTCTTTCTGGATATCTCTTTCTTTCTTTTTAAAATCCCGGTGGATATTTTTATTTCTCCTCTCCATTTCGGTTTTCTCTAAATTTTCGACTTCTCCTCTGGACGGAACGAGTGACCGTGGAGAACAAAATTAGAATGGACTTTTTTTTTTTTTTTTGAGTCCTCAAAAAATAATAATTAAGAGAGAAAGAAATGGAAGGAAAAAAAAAAGAAAGAAAGAAAGTCCGTCTGGATTTGGTTCCAGTTTCAGTAGTTTCAGGCCTATGCTTATTTTAGCCAAGCCATTTGTCCCATCCCTATTTATACAACAGGAGGCAGAACGAGTTGTTTCTTCTATGTCCTGCTGCCTGTCAAGAAGAAATCTGTCTTGAAGGAGAAGCTAATTAGCTCAACGTCTTTCGTTTGGACGTTTTACTCTTGTGCCGAGTCATGCTCAGGGCTGAGCTTAGAGCCGGATGACGGTGCTGGGCAGCGCCCACCAGGTCAGCCCAGCATTGCAGGCACAGGACCTGGAAGTCAGACTCTCTTAGTGACCCCGCAATCTCAGCTAAGTTTTCTTCCGCAGCATGCTCCCCTGAAAATTGGAAATAGCAGCAGTCATCACACCCGCCTCTCAATATTGCAAGTTTAGCACAATTATATCATAATAGCAGTAATAATGACACAGAAATAATAAAAGTCACCACTTTATATGTGGCAGGCGCTGGGCTAAGCGCTCTGGGTGGAAGGGCTCGTGCAATCCTCATGGTAACCTGAGCGGAAGTATTGATATGAGCCCCCGTTTGCAAATGGAAAGTCGAGGGGCTCTCGAAAGGGCACCTCGCAGGTCCCAGAGTGAGAGTGTGGAGGCTTCGCCACCACCCAGCGAGGCTACTCTGAAAGGACAAGCCAGAGAACTGAGGCCCAGAAGGTGGAGAGATACCCCTCGGGTAGCAGCATCGAAGTCCAAACATGAGTGTCCCCAGCTGACTTTTGTATTATTTAGGGTGATGGTCACAGTTCTGACAATCCCCCAACCTTCCAGCGGCTAGCACAATAGAAGTTCATGTCCATTAGAAATCAGAGACCTCAAAACACACTGTATGTAGGGCTGGGATAACAGACTGGCTTGGGTGTCTGTGTTTGGTGGGTAGCCCTCCTCCCCTCGGTGATTCGGGTACTCGGGGTCTTTCCCAGTAGCTGACTCTGCTCTCCTCTGCCCGGCTGATGGCTGAGAAGAGAGGACAGAGAACACAAATGGGCTCTTTAACTGCCATTTAAATTTCATTGGTGGGAACTGGTCACATGGACCCACCTGGATGCAAAGGAGCCTGGGAAATGTAGTCCCGAGCTGGAGAGCGGTTTCCCAGTGAAAACTCGAGAGGCGCTCACATTTTGGTAGACAGCATACTGCTTCTGCTACCGCACCTCACCCAATTTCATCTGCCAGAATCGCAAACACTTGAGGCAGAGAGGGTCAGCATCTGGCCTTTCCCTAAAACAAAGCTAAAACACTGGAGGTCACACATCAGGTTATCTGGAGACTTGGACCAGCCTCTCCGGACCTCACTGTAGGAGTCGTGGAAGATTCCGGAGCACTCCCTAAGAAGTAAGCTGAACTCCTCTCTTACAAATCATCTTCAGCGTGGGTCCTGGGAGCTCCACCTTGTGTCTCTCTCCTGTGCAATGTTTTATGTACCCTGGTTTTCCTTTTTAGAATTTCTCACGAAGATAAAAATGAAGCGCATGCCTCCCTCCTCTGCTCCACCTTTGCATTTCTTGGACCCAAATATTACAATGTGGGATTATTATTTTTAATGGGAGAGCTGTAACTTGGAATAAGCACGGTAAGTACAAAACTCATATTTATTTGCAGAGAGAAGGAAAAGGGAAAACAATTAAACATCAACTTTAGAAACAAAGATACGTGTGAGCACCTGCACGGCCAACTAGAGTGAGCTGCGGTGAAAGCATCATTTCATCAAAAAATAAAGAAGTTTTCTTTTTCACAATCAGTATGTGGGGTGCATAGCTGCCCATTGGATAAGAGCAAAAACTAGCCCAGAAAAAATCTAAAATCTGCACCAGGGAGAGAGCACACACACAGTTCAGGTACTTATAGATATCTCAGCGTTCGCAAATTTTAGAGCTGGTTGCTAATTTAGAGATCATCCCAACCACCACTCTCATTCTATACACGGGGACATCAGGGGTCAGGGTTGCGATTCTTTCCAAAACTCTGTCCTCCTGTTCCTCTCTGATTGGCTGCCAGATTTCTCTTTCTAAAGGAAATATCTGACAAAACTGCATCATTGCTTGAAACCCTCCAAATGGTCATCCGCCAGCAGATGACTTCCTTCCTTTAACCCAACCCCATCCCTACCGGCTCCTTCTCCCGCCACTCCCTGCCTCCCAGCTCTTGCTCCACTGGCCTCATCCGCCTCGCGGGTCACGCCAACAGGGGGTCCCTGTGCCTGCCCTTCAGTGATTCTGGTTCTCCTTTGCTCAGAGGTCAACCCCGGCAAACAGGCAAAACTCCCTTTCCTGAGGTCCTGCAATGCTCCTCGACTGACCCAAGCCCAGCACTAGTCACAAGGTACACGGAAATAGCAGCTTTTATACGTGACAGTTTACTTGTCTTTTTAAGACTTGAAGGCTGTCCAATGCTGTCTTTAAATGATGAGCCCCTCGCTAAGACTGTGAGCTCCCAGCAGAAGCAGAGGCTGCGTTTTATTGTTTTATTGATTATTCTATTCTCAGGGTCTGGTGTAATGTATGATCTTTAACAGATACTCCCAAAACACTTGTGTGACTGTTGCCCATGATCGGGCTAAGGTGCCTCCTTGCCAAGCCTAGAGTCCCTGTTGCATTTTCTTTCCTTGATTATCTGCAGTGCTGGCTCCCTCATTACCTTGCATTTGAAATATCATTCATCAGAGTGCTTTTTCCTGACCTCCTGATCTAAAAAATTGCCATTGTTCTCTGTATTAGTCAGGGTTCTCTAGAGAAAGAGAAACAATAGGAGATAAAGATAGATAGATAGATATAATTAGCTCATGTGATTTTGGAGACTGAGAAGTGCTGAGATGGGCAATCTCCAAGCTGAGACCCAGGAAGGTTGGAGATGTAAGTCCTGTCTGAGTCCAAAGTCCTAAGTCCAAAGGCCTTACCATAGTGTTAAGTCCTAGTCCAAGTGCAGGAGAAAACATCTGTTCCAGTTTGCAAACAATCAGGCAGAGGGGAAGAACTCTTCCTTCCTCCCCCTTTTTGTTCTATTCAGACCCTCCGTGGATTGGAAGAAGGCCATCTGCACTGGGGAGGGTAATCTGCTTTGCTCAGTCTACCCATTCGAATACTAACCTCATCCAGAAATACCCACACAGACACACTCAGAAATCATCTTTAACCAAATATCTGGGCACTGTGTGACCCCATCAAGTGGACACATAAAGTTAGCATCACATTTTCCATTCCTTTACTCCTCTTTGTTTTCTTTATAGTATTTCTTGCCATCTAACAGAGCAAATCTTTATTTCTTTGCTTATTTGTCATCTGTCTCTCCCCAGCACCGGGATGTACACACCAGCAGAGCGAGCCCCGGGGCTGGCACTCACTGGTAAAGCCCTCATGCCTGGAGCCTGGCTGGCACATAGTAGGTGGTCAGCATATTTGGGAAATGAATGGATTTGTCATTCCTGCAAACAATAGGCCTTCTAACCCAGGACCCTCTCCTAGACCTGATCTCTTGTTATTTTCCCTTTGAAAAAAGAAAAAAAAAGAGAGGAAAAATTATCGAAACTCCAATGTCTTGGAAATACAAAAACAAGCAACAAACAAAAATAAACAATCGAACTCAAACCTCCCCAAACCCCCAGTGCCTCCTCAAAGTACAGCCGACATGGGTCCTTTGAAATCTTACTCGAGGGACACATGCTGGGAAAAGAAACAGGGGAGAAATGGCAGATTTCTGTGTTTTATTTTTATATACCAACTTGCTAGTTAACAGTGGGAACAATCAATAAACTTTAATAGAAGGCGATTACTTTAGGGTTGTAGTAAACTGAAGAATAAAGAATAATAGCTTTTCAACCTTTTATCAGTCTGGGGAGCTAATTTAATATGCACGGAAAATACACTACAATAATTTTTATAACTAGGCAGTCCAGACCTCTCTAAAGATTTTCCAGGAAATAAGTAATGTGCAAAGAATCCAGCCCAAATATATAGGACAAAAGCTGGGCTGCCCTGAGTGAGGGAGGCCTGGCTAATTCTATCAAGAATTAGATGTTTATATTAAAAATGCCACTGAATTCTAAACAGGCACTAGATGCTCATTGCTGATTTTTTAAAAACCAGTCTTTGCTTAACAAAGTAGACTGATCATTCCCGTTTGGAATCATTCAGACTACAGACAAATATGCTAAGGCTTTAAGTATATAATTTTTAACCTCTAAGAAAGGTTGAATGATGTGTTTGAAAACTATTACTGTGCACAGCTCAAATTCAATGCACCACAAAGGAGCTCCATTAATCCTAATTTAACATGCATCTGGTCACAATTTGGAAGAGGAAATAGGCCAAGAACCGAAGGAACAGTCTGTGTTCATGCACAAAAGGAAGGCTCCAAATCCACGTCAGGGGACTTTTCGGACTCCCCGACTCTCTCCGTGCTGAGCCCGCAGGACTGTTCTGGGGACAAGTGTGCATTTTTACCCGGTTTGTCCTTCGCCTCTCCCATCCTGTCTTTCTAGCCAGTTCTCTGCTCTGCGGAGAGAGCGGTCACTCTCCAGGGCAGATCCTCTTGACTTTTCCCCTGGGACCGCCCACAGCCCATAGGAGAAAGTTCACCGTCAAGGCCCCAGAGAGCAGGGAGACCGGGACTAGGGCAAGGCATTTTCCCCAGGTGCAAAATTCAAGAGGGTGACAAAAAACCAGTCATCAAGATAAATACCATTTAATGCACAATTCTTTTTTGAAAAATCAAAACTAATGCCCCCCCCCAAAAATCCACGAGGAACAAAAGAGAAAAATTTTAAATAAATATGGGATCTGACGGGCTGAACTCTCTCTGAGCCTGAGGCAAAAGGAAAAGCCAGGAAGTCCGATCCTGTAGGTCGGATCAAGTCAGAGCCTGATCTTTTGTCCATCATGAACTTTTTCGCATTAATTTTGAATTAAAAAGATTTTGCATTAAAATTATATTTATCTTAATGACAGAGTTTTTGGATGCCACGATGAAAATGCTGCATCAGAGCGGGGGACCTGACTTGCCTCGCCCTTATCTCAGCCCGGCCGGCAGCAGACCCTGTGGCCTCTGTTCCCATCGTCCTGTGTTCGCTGGCTCCTGTGTGTGCCCTCCCCTGCACCAGGAGGATGGGGCTGTGATTCCTGTGGGGTGTGCACACGCCCCTGCACCCCCTCCCCCACCGGGGCTTTGCCCTTCGTCCATCATGGTGAGATGTGGGCATCAAGTGCGAATCTCAGTTGAGCTAGGACATGCGGACTGCAGAGGGTGGCATTCAGTGTCATACTGCCACCAGACCAGCCCAGTCATGCGGCAGCTATTTCTGCCCTCCCCTCCCCCACCCCCAGCACACTGGACTTTTCCATTTCCTGATGTCTCCCTGCAGCTCCAGCTCTTTGCTCGGCCTGTGTTTCAACGCTGCCATTCCCTCCCCCTTCTCCCCTGCCCCGGGGCCAGGAGGAGGCGCTGGGGACCGGCAGCTTGGGTGTGCGTCCCGATTCTGGCCAAGTCGTGCACCTACGGCCTGGGGCGGGTCGCTCAGCCTCTTCGTGACTCAGTTTCCTCATCTATAGACTGAGACGAGGAGTGCCTCCCTGGTAGGGTTTTCGAGGGCTAAAAAAATAATGCATATAAAACCTTTAGAACAAAGCTGGTGTATAATAAGCTAGAGGAATCAAGCAGGTATGGTGCGGTAGCGGGGGCTAGAACCCGGGGCTCCCCCCTCTTAGTCTGCAGCGCAAGGAGAGGGCCTGCTTGTCCAGACCCGGACAGAGCACCGCCAGGGAAGGCTTATGGTTTCCGAGCCGACCTGGGGCACCCCAGGGAAGAAACACACTGACCTCCTCCTCGTCTCCCTCCTCCCTCCTCCCTCCTCCGCAGGACCAGGGGGCCCACTGAGGCAATCCACAGAGGTTAGCCTGTGGGGGTCAGAGCAGGGTGAGGAGGATTTGGGGGCCAAGGGGAAGAGAGCCAGTCACCCGGCAGGAAGTTATCAAGCCGTATTCCAGGTGGGGCAACACCTCAGTCTAATACCTTAGACTAATACCTTAGTCTCCTGGGCAGGGGCACCAAAAGAATTCAAGGTCTTCTGAAGCAGGGACCCTCTCTCCGTAGCCCCAGACACAGGGCGGGCTACTTCATTATTGGAGGAGGCTAGGGAAGATGCCTGCACTACCCTGCCTTCCCCGGGGGTCTCCAGAGCCCTGCTTGGGTTTCTGTGTTTTTTCTTAAGAAAAAAACTCGCTCGCTGGGGCAGGTTTCCCTAAAGCTCTCACGGCTCCGATGATAATAGGTTTGTGTATGCTACTGAATTAGTCTGTGCCCGTCCAACCATCTTTAGCTCGCATTAATCACACCCTTTTACTCAAAACAGTACAACTCTGATCTAAACCAATTAAGCCAGTGCTGTTTAGACAAAGAGATTAATACAGCTCCAAAAAGCATAACCTTTGGCCACAGAGGTGTCTTAAGATAATGAGCTTGAGTCAGTGGGTTGGCTTTGTGGAGAGGTATGTTTTGGAAGAAGATATCTATTTGCAGATTCTAAATCAGCAGGAGAAGAAAGGGCACCTGGGCAAACAAGTTCTGGGTGTACACATTCAGGGATGAAGGAGGTCAGGGGAGTCCGATTCGGAGCCCATGATTTGGAAATGCACATACTCTTTCCCTTGGAAAATCCAGCTGACTCTGACAAAGGAACGAAATAGAAAATAAAACCCAGCACAAAGTAATTACAGCTATAACACAGATCTAAAATATATAGCTTAGAGAAAGCATTGCCCAATGTAGAATCCTTTCTGCTCTTATGGAAATTGAGGGATGACTTCCCAGTGTGGATGTATAGAAAGGAACATTGGACTCAGAGTCCTACGTGCTAACCTGGGATTTGGGTTCAATGCTCAAGTACCGCTACGTGCTGCCCACTGTGCTCGATGCTGGGGAGTGTTGGAGGAGTGGAACACGGTTCCTGCCTTCTAGCCATTGGCCACCCAGTGGAGGACAGGGACCTTCAGACAAAAAGGTCAGGGAGGCTTTGGCGTAGGTGAGCGCGGGGGAGCCTGGAGCCCACGGTCAAGAGCCTGAGTCCACCACGAGGCTTCAGCCGAAGCTGCTGGGAGCAAGGAAGCTCTGAGTTGAATCTCTGGAAAATCAGTCTCCAGGGATCTCCCCAGGAGACCTCCTGGCGGGAGAGTGCTGGAGGGAATCGAAGCGGCTAGAGACAAGTGGAGGCAAAGGTCTACGAGGGCAAAGCCAAGGCAGAAGAGGACTAGCCATTGTTCTGGACACCTAGAGCATCCAGGGTGAAACTGGAGATGCTGGGAGGCCAGAGCTGGGGGGACCATGGTCCCCAAATTAAGGTGCTCGGAGATTATTTTCTAAACAGCAGGACTATGCTAAGGGGATTCAGCATAAGACCCGGTCAGATTTATTTCTGAAACATCACCTTGATCACCACTGCTTGGCAGGGAAGCCCTAGTCAGGTTCTTTCCCTGCTCTGACCTCAGATGTCTCATCTGTGCAATGGGTGTGATTGATCCCCTCGCACCTCAGGTCCCGCCCAGCCTGTATGAACCGCATCCTCGTGTTCTTTATTTTTGCTGCTTTGATATCCTGGGCACTTGCTGACCCCCCAGGGACCACCCCTCCCAGGGCTAGCTGGTTTTTAGAAAGGGCAAACAGCGGCCCACAGGGCTTGCCTTGCAAACCGACCAAACCCAGACCGCAAATCTCCTCCCATGTCAGGCTCTCAGGGGGCCAGACCACTATTCACCTGCCCTGACCACCCCAGGGCCAGGTGCCAGACACCCTAAGCCCCAGATCTGCTGAAATTCTGCCAGCGAGCCAATCCGAAGCCTGCTCCCCTGCTCCCCGGCCTCATGCTTCCGGCCGGGGAAAGCACCGCCAAGGCTCGTGCTCCCGTCCTCCACCCCCAGCCTCTGGACAGAGCCCGGAGCTTCCCCCGCAGCCCCATGGCCTGGAATGCCCCTCCTCTAGCGATCTGTGAGTAAAACAAGCTCTTTCAATGACAGTTGTCTCCTCCTCTGTTGGCCTCCATAACACCTGAATAATAATCAAAACCGTATTTTAAAATACAGCAATATTTTTGGATGGAGAGTCCAAGCAAACTCCTGGCCAAGCGATGGGACCGATACCCAGCCTTTGGTCAAACCATGTCCCAGGAGACCGGGCACGTGGTTCCGATGGGCACAGCAGTGTTCCGAGGGCTGGCGCGAGCCCAGTTTCCTGTCGCCCCACCTCTGGGAACCTCAGGGCTCCCATTTACAAAACGTGGGTGTCGGGCTAAACGCCGTGTTTTCCAGATTCGAGATTTTCTAACGGTAAAGGGACTCGCTGTGGGCCCTTAGACAGATCTGTCCCCAGGTTGCCCGGGGGTCGACCAGGCATAATTTCCCATCTCTGTCTCTCTCGGTCCCGCTGACACAGAGTGGGAGACACTATCTATTGGGGCTTCGCAAACTGTGGGGTGCGGCGCTGATGGAGACCTGCTGTTAGCATTATTGTTGACTGTGACCTCGTCCCCGTCGGTAGGTGGGTAAGACTTTCAGGGCAACAGTATATGATTTAGCAAATTATCTCTTCAGCGTGCTAAAGAGTCCGCCAGGGGTTTGCTCACTGCAGGATGAGGGAACAATAAGGCCTCCCTATATTCAATAACAGTGGTTTAATTATCATGATTATCTCGCATTTGTATAAAGTCTTTGCTTTCAGGATCTCAAAGTACTTTATAAACATTAAGCCTCCTAGTCCCCCAGGGGAGACATTCAACTGATGCATGAGCTTGCAGGTCGCTCCTCTTCCTGGCTTGAAAGTGGTTTCCTCCCATCCAGGTGAGGATAAAAGGGGATGTTAGCCTCCCTTGTCTTGCAGAGTTCAATGTTAGAGGTTTAGGTATGTGCGTTAGGGATCAAGGCGAAACACTTGGCAAATGGGAATAACCACCTTTAGGGAGGGCCTGCTGTATGCCAGACCAGACGCTCGACCTGCATGAGGTCAAGTCCCGGCAGTAATTACCCCCCACTTTACAGATAAGGAGACCGCAGCTCAGAGAGGTTCGTGTGCAGACCCAACGTCACACAGCCAGGGAGAGGTAGACACAAGTAGGTGCCGTTTGGACACAGAGCTGCAGGAGAAGTTCACTGCTCTTTGTTCTGAGCTCCACTGCCCTCCAGATCACTGCTGCTTCAGGTCCCCGTCCCTTCTTTTGTCTTCGTGGAGCCTGACGGCGTTCCTACAGCCTTGGTCTCGAGATCCCGCTGAGTGGAGCGGGAGACGGTGAACTCTCCGGGAGGAAGTGGAAGGTCTGTGCTGATCCAGGCAGAGCAGCGCCCTGAATTCCATGTGCAAAGACTCTTATTCCCACCATGCTGATGTCCCCGGGGGGGGTGGGGGGAAGGGACTCGGGCACCTGTATCTCCATGGGATAGGAGGGGACGCCAAAGGATTTAAGGACATGTTATCAAGCAGCTACCCGCCTGCCCGCAATCTCTCCTCATCATAGAGAGGGCTGTGCCAGCGTTGGGGGACTGGGTCCCGTATCCCTGTAGGGGTCCAACCCAGCATCAAGGCCCAGCCCAGGCACTTCCCAGCTGTGTGACGTGGAACGGTCACTTTCTGAGCCTCAGTTTTCTTATCTGTAAAATGGGGAGAACGTGTGGGTCTTTTGAGAAGATTCAATGCAATGACACAATGACATGCCCAGAGCGCCTGACACACAATAGTTGTCAATGCACCTTTTTCACTCTTGTCATCGCTTTCACTCAGAGTCATTCGTGTCCCTGTGAGGTCTACACCGAAGCTCCACTTGTCCCCACAGCCTGCAGCCTCGTCGCTCACGGGCTGTGGACAGCCAGCGCGTGTGCAGTGTGGACGCTTGCCCGTGTTGAGGCCCTCAGCATGGATGAATGTGCGCCCAGGGGCACGGAGGGTTGGGTGGACACCCAGACCGACGGGTTGGAATGGTTTCCTCTCTCCACGGTCAGGCAAGCTGCTGGTAATTTAAGCTCCTTTCTACACATAGGGCTTTTTTTCCCCTTCCGTTTTTGTCCTTTGTGTTGGAGGAAATGAACCTTATTTGCGATTTATATTTTGATAACCTCGCACGGATTATCTGAATCGCTGGAGGGCTGGAGGGGTCGATAAACTCACAGGTGTCTTTCTGCACTAAGGCTTTGTAATTATTGTTTTATTTGATCCTGTGATCTACTTCCGAGGCTAATGGGTTGCTTTTTGGATTAACCGTATTTATCGATCTGCTCTAAAGATGTGATCGTTGTAAGCGCCCTGCATCTGGAGGGGCTGCGAACTCAGAACTCAGGCCTTTGGCAAGTGCGTCCATGGGCCGGGTGGTGTAATGCGGGTATGTGCATATATTGGGTTTTTTTCCTCAACATCCATTTTCTGCCATCGTGGTTTAAGTCAAGGGAGAATTCCAGCCGGCAAAGTGATTAACTGCAGGGGGCAAAAATCATTCCAGTGAATACTGTTTTTCCCTTTGCTACAACTCCAAATTGATGTTTCCATCTCATTGTTTTTGTATTTGTTTTTTAACTTTATCTAAAGATTTTTTTAAAATGAGAATTATTTAACAAAAGGAAAACTCGAACCACTTTCTTATGTAAAGCTAATGTGACAATGCAAATGTCAACAAGGGGGCAAGATCCGTCTCAGGGAAATCTTGAAACCTCTAAGTGAAATTTGCATAAAATAGTTCTGGTATTATTATTCACTATTCTTCCCGTGACAGATATGTCAAGGCCTTGAAACCTAAAAGAACAATTATGCTATTGTATCTCTCGGAGGATTCAAGGGGTGTGTCTTTGGTGGAAAAAGTGCTATTAGAGGTTTGAAAGCAGTTAAAAGGCAGCCCAAGGGACTCTTTAGCTAGTCATTTTATAAAGAATGCCTCAGCTTTAAGTGTCTTAAAGTACGTTTATTCAACTCGTACTTTTGGCTTAAAAAAACCTACTAATAATTAATGGCTGTACTTTTTTTTTTAACGTTTGCATTAGCTATAAATAAAAACTCTTGATGAAGTCATCGTTGATTAAGTTAAACTATGAATCTTATGTGATGGAACTCAGATCTTTGTCAAGCATCTTGCATCTTGCAACGAATTACCTGTAAGATTTTTTTTTTTTTTAATTTAGCTAACATTGCAAAAGTCATTGCCATTGCCAATTATGGACCAAATCAGGAACTAATCAGTAAATCCTTTCCTTGCACAAGCTGGCTTAACTTAACATGTCTGAACATTAAAAACTGAAGCATTGATAAGGCATGTCTCATTGCAGCTGGATGGGGTGCGGGAGGCAGTGATCCGACTTTAATTTCCTCTGAAACCTGCTGATTATGTTATTCTCGGGTTCGGCTGGGCTTCACTGGAAAAAGGCAATGCCAACTTTTGATGGGAATAGTTTTGAAATTCAAGAAAGACACAGAGAGGCACAAAAACGCCTCTGTCACGTAGAGTGATAAGATGCTAGGGAAAATGAATGAGCCAGGAAACTTTCAGTTGAAAGGCTGCAAAGACTGCGGGGTCAGAGAAATTTTGATTCAGATGTGCGGGAATTAATGTGCATAGGCATGGAAGGGCTGTCTGTGTTTTTAGCAAGCTGTAATGGAGTGCTCATTTTGTCTACTTCATAAAATCGAAAGACGATATTCGTTTATTTTTCGCCCATGCATTCTTTCACTTTATATGTATTGAAAGGTGGGAGCGTCCCTTGAAACCATCTAGCTTGACCTGTAATTTTATGGATGAGCAAAGGAAGGTTCAGAATGAGGGAGAAGAGGAAAAAAAAAAAAAAGCAAAAACAAAACAAAACAAATCCAGTCCAAGCATTCCATGATGAAGGGTGGAAGAAACCTGGGGCAGGCTGCAATCGCCCCCAGTAACCGGACCCATCTTCCATAGTTGCAGAATTCTGGCTAGCCTAAGGGGACCTTATATCAAGAGCGCATTTCCCATAACCCCATGCAACTAAGGAGGGCCATGTGATAACGTTCTGGCCAATGACATGCAACAAAATTGGCTTGTGACCCTCTTGGGAAACACCCCGATCCTTTGTTCCTACTAGCACAGGGGTGGCCATCTTGGAAATGGCAGTCGGTACGTTGCCAGTAGCAAGAAGAGAAGAAACCTGAGTTTCTGACCACGAGGTACCCTACCAACCTTGGACTGCTGACCACTGCTCCATATATAGGAGAGAATGAAGGTCTGTCTCCTGAGCCACCATAATTTTGGTCTTATCCCTGGCATCCATGCTCAATCCTAAAGTAACATAGGAACTACTAAGAGTACTCTCTAGGCTCTAGGCTGTATGCTAAATGGGTTGTCGAGGTCATCCCATTCATTGCGTGATGGCATCACAGCCGGAATCCAGTTATTTTGAGCACTCTGTTAGATTCTGTGTTCCTGATGGACAGCGGTGTCATTCACTTAAAAATCTCAGTCACCAGACACAGAGTCTGACACTCAGAGGGTGCTCAATAAAGTTTTATAAGGAATAGTGGACAGACGGCACCCCGAAGAGAACAGGAGAAGCTGTATATACCACAGTGTGCCCTGAATGTACTCAGTGGAGATGCACGAGGCCAAGCTTGCAATTTTGGCCTGACCCCACGTTACCGTGTATTGTTTGTCGACAAAACGATCCATTAAAATCCCGTGGATTTGTCTTTCTCTCTCTCTCTTTTCCCTTTCTGGTATTATATCTCAATGTGATATAAACAGAGCATAAATCTTGCCTCTTGCCAACTGCTGTTTAGTTGAAATTGCCTGTATTGTCTTGACATATGTTGGAGTCTTTAAATTAACACAGGAAAGAATTGATTTTAAAAATGGCATTTGCATTAAAGGTTATAAATGGGCAATTTGGGAAGCACGAAGATATATATGGGAAGTTATGCACAAATATTACAGCTAGCATAGCAGTGGGATTTTGACTCCATGAAATATACAGTCTCGCATAGCCTCCGGGGACATACTTTATATCGCAGAAAGTATGTAATTGGCATAATTTGCATATCCACGGCACCAGGTAAGCCATAAGGTCACCACCAATCTGGATGAGCCAAGGAATCTTGGATTCTTCGTGGATTTTAGGCACATTTTTGTTTGATATCGTGAGTTTCCAAATACCTTTGTCAGAAGGTACAGAATTTATTTTTAAATTTTTTTTATTTTTATATTTATATTTTTTATTTTTTATTAAAAAATAAATTTTTTTATTTTATATTTATATTTTAAAATATATATTTGGTACAGAATTTATTTTTATGTGTCATTAATGTCTGGCTCCTTTAAGGATCCCAGCTTAAGCAAATCACACACACTGTGCCCACAGAGAGGAAATCGCTGCTAAGTTCTTAGAATTATTAGATCAAAACCTAGACTATCTATCTTCAACTACTTGGCCCCTCCTTGCTCCCAACCCCCTTAGCTGTTGAGCTCTTGTCTTAACCTCCATGTGTCTGCTGAAACCCACGGGCGGCTTGATTCACCTTCTTTTGGCTCAAGACTTCCATTGATTCTCGGCAACCAATTTTGTCTTTCAATTATGCATCTGACCGTTGTCCACCCATCTGTCTCATATGTATTGTGCCAGCCGGGGGTCAGAGAGATAAAGAAGACCCCATTCCTGCCCTTGGAAGAGCTCGAAGTTTAGTGAAGGACAAAGACAAGTAAGAGGCCATTGGAATATGGTGGAGTATGCTGGTCAAGGAAGGTAAAGAAATCCTTGAAAGCCTAGCAGGACTGAGCCAGAGAAAGAGGGGGCAGCAGGAGTGAAGGGAAGAGAAAGGCTAGGAATTCTGGGTAAGACAATTTGAGGAAAAGTTTCAAGAAAGTATCAGAACGTGATGAAAATATCAAGAAGGAGACTTTTGAGGGAATACGGTTACTGACACAGGTCTCCAAACATTTAGCAAGCTGTGTGTGCTTTTATTTTCTGTATTACTATCATCATCATTATTATTCTTGGTGGGTGTCCAGTACAAGAAACTCACATTTTCTGAGAAGAGCCCTGGGGGTTGTTCTGGGCGCCCAGAATGTTCCTCTCTGGCCATCTGTGGGCAGATGTGGATCTGGCTGGGAGGCTGAGGGGCAAGATTTAGTGATTTATGCCTTCGGGTTAACTGATTTATTCCGTCCTTTTCTGATCATGTAACTCTAGAAACATGTTCCTGTTTCAAAGAAATCATTAAATTAGAATACAAACTACATGCCCAAGTAGAAACTTAATTCCCTTGATTCTTGCTACCCACCTCCCAAATATAAGGGATCCCATTACAGTTTTACAGTAATAATAAATAACGCATTGAGAAGAACAAGGACCATCAACACTGACAGCGCTTTCATGACTCGCTAAGTACCACTCCAAGGCCCTTATTACTCAGTTCGTCTTCTGTACGGCTCTAGGAGATTGCTGTCATTGTTATTCCCATTTTGCTGATGAGAAATGAGGTAGAAGGGTTGTAAGGCCACGTGCCCCGATTCACACAGTGAGTGAGGGGGCAGGGATTTGAACACTGGCCCTCTGCGTTCAGAGGCAGGCTCCACTCTCCTCTGTGCTACTTCAGAGAGAGGCTCAACTCTGTGTCTCGTCTCCATTTTACAGACTAAGAAACTAAGCTCAACAACTTCAGGTAATAAGCAGCTGCTGGTCGTGAACTTGGCAATGCATGCCTCCAGGTGGAGCCAAGGACGATCTTCTTTTCTAGTTCCAGGCTCCTTGCAATGCAAAACGCACATTATCACATCCATATTAATACTGCAAATTACCTGGGCAGCTTTTATTTTAAGGAATGGGAGATGGGCTCTTAAATTAGGTTGACATTTTCCACCTGAGAAGCTAGGGATTTGTCACTGTGTGGGCGTAGTCTGCCCCCTGCCATCCCCTCTCCTTCTCTGACTCATCTCTGTCTCTCTTTCTATTCCGAGCCTCTTTATTCTCCCTGCCCCTCTCCACCACGCGACTGGGAATACATCAGCCATCAGCCGTTGCTTCCCTTCTCATTCCCCAATGTCCCTGGGACTCTGGGATGCTCCCCCAAGCTCAGCTTCTGCTTATCTTCATTTTCAAAAGCCTCATTCCCTCCAGCAGCAGCAGCAGCAGCAGCAGAAGCCTGCAGAATCCTACCCAAGCTGTCCGAGTTAAACTTTGAACAACTCTCGGGGTGCCTGGAGATTCAGTCGGTTAAGCATCCGACTCTTAACTTCAGCTGAGGTCATGATCTCACGGTCGTGATGTCAGGCTCCGGGCTTAGTAGGCAGTTTGCCTGAGAGACTCTCTCTCTGTCCCTCTCCCTGCCCACGTGTGCACTCTGTCTCTCTCTAAAATAATTAAATAAATCTTAAAAAACAAAAACAAAAACAAAACTGAGCAACTCCAGCCAGAGGATGAAGAGTTCTGGTGTGATGGGAAATTGCAACGAATGGAATGTGAAATTGCTAGGTGAATAAAAAGTAGCAAAGTAGGAGGGACATGGGCAATCCATTGAGTCTAAGCATTCCAAAACAAGGTGGCGCAGATTTTTTATAAGGTTTTTTTCTTTGTATTTTTTTTTTTTTTTAAAGATTTTATTTGTTCATCAGGCAGAGAGAGCGGGGGAAGCAGGCTCCCTGCCGAGCAGAGAGCCCAATGTGGGGTTCGATCCCAGGACCCTGAGATCATGACCTGAGCCGAAGGCAGAGGCTTTAACCCACTGAGCCACCCAGGTGCCCCACGTCTCTTTTCTTACTTGTAAAACTATAGGATTAGATTAGGTGACCTTTCCAGACATTCCTAAATTCTATTATTTTCAGTTTCATTGACCTTAAGAAAACCCCTTCCCTTTGTAAGAATATTTATATACAAAGATTTATCTTTTCTCATTTCTAAAATTTATACTCCAAGTTAGAAGTTTGCAATAAATTGGTAAGTGGAAAGAAGGAAGAAAAAAACTCTGCAAAGACCCACCATGAATGGGCACATTTTAATCCAATCCTCTATCTGTAGAGTTTGGTTGTTTAGGCAGCTGCTTTAGGCACACAAAACCATGCGGTGTGTGTTTTGCACCCTGCCTTCTTCAGGTTAACATTCTATCACGTACATCAAACTAAGTTTTTGCAAACTCTTCCTACGCAAAGTTTTAAGATTGCAGAGCAGATCGTCAGAAGGTGTGACATTAACCACTGGTTCATTTCCACAGAGATGAAGGTTTTATGTAATTTCTTTTCTCCCTCCTTGTCCCCCTTTTTACTTACAATGTTGCTTCTGCACAGACCCTCACTCGGGAATGGAATGGGGTCTGCTGGAAATAATGGAACGTCCAGCCATTGGGAGAAGTCAATGAAGGGCGTAGCTACTATGTGATGGGCAGAGTTCAGAACATCGGTGTATGACTCGGGGTGCATCCAGGGACCGGTCACTGGGGAGCTGCTGCAGTCCCAGGACTGAAGGGACAAGGAGGGAACAGTGACCAGGGTTCAGAGGAAGTGAAAACCGCAGGAGGGAAGAGGGCACCCGGCAGGAGGGAGCCCCCCTTCAGTTGCAGGGTATGCCCCTGGAATCCTTCATGAAGGTAACTCTTGTTTCTGTCCTGCCCCCTCTGTCCACTGTGGCCCAAAACCAGCCCAAGGACTTATGACCTATTCAACAAATAATATTAAAACGAAGTAAAACAAAAAGCAAATTGAAAGATGAGGGCAGAGAACAGATGTGAATTCGATCCTTCAGTTCCTCCAGCCGTCTTCCTCCTTCCTTCGTACAAACCACGCCTCTCTTTCCTCCTTTATAGAATGGGGCGAAGGTTAAATGTGAAAACCGCTCCTGCAGACAGGGCTCTCCCGAAAGGCAACCTGGCATTATCTTAGAGACAGATTCTAAAAGGGAAGGTGAAGCAGGAGCAGCCGTTCTCAATGCGTAGCCCTGAACCGTCTGCTCCAGCCACGGAAGCCTGGGCAGGGACCCGCCCTGCAACCGGCGCTCCCATTGCCCGAGCTTTTCCAGGGCAGCCGGTCTGCAAGCCACTGAGCTGGAGGCCCAAAGGAGAGACAGAGATCCGCCAAGAAGTATGTGGCGACCCCAAAGGACTCCAGCGGGGGAACCAACGATCTGAATTTGCCCAAGACCGAGTCCTGAGATTCGGGACTTTCAGCACTCAAACTGGGAAAGTTCTAGGTGAATGCAAAAGAGATGGTCACCCTGATTCCAGGTCTGCTCAGAGTAACAAAGCACAATACCATAAAGTCGGGTCATTTTCTCTATATCACATCTTTAGCGCAACTAGAGTCATCTTGGGACCTAATTTCCTGTGATCTTGACGAGACCCACGTGGAGTAAGGCATCATTCCTTGCATTTTCCAGGTGAGGAAACCGACACCTAAAGTGATGTAGGGACTCACCTGAGGGAGAGTCGGAACTGGGGCTTGTCCTCCCCCAGGTGGGCTCAAGCCCGATCCCAGCACCGCTGCCTGGTTTTCGAGAGATTGTAGTCTACTGAATGAGGTCTGTCTACACCACACTGGGGATCTCTTTGGACCCCACATCGGAGTTTCCAGACTGCCTGCAAAGAGGAGGTGCTCAATAAATATTTGTTAATTCAACAGGTGAGGGAATAATAACTCAGTAAAGCCCCATTTCATATACAGATGGGTGGTTATTTTTCTATATCTGTCTCCCCACTCAAATGCGAGCTCTGCGAGGGCAAATATCATGGCTGCTGTCTTCGTGGTGCCTATACTTACAAGAATACTGGGGACAATGTGCTCTCTCGGTGCCTGTTTGATGGATTTGCTGACTTAAGGGCAAGGTGTGGTCGTTAGGGGGAAGGGAATGATTCCTGACCGCTAGGGACACATAGCAGAAAATGCATGGGGTACCCTAACTTGATGACCAGCATCTGAGAGACCAGTTCCTAAACATCTGGTTTTGAAGACCACATCCACAAGACCCGCAGGGGTCTGGCCAACTGAGGAACTCCTCTTAAAGAATGCCCGCACAGAGACTCATCCACCCCAGGACCCTATGAAGAAACAGCCCTTTGAGAAGCATCTAGACATCACGTGAATGAGACTTGTTTCTGATTTTGAAGCATTGATCTGAGGGTAGGACCCTGCTGGGTCAGAGGTTGGGGGCCACCATCTTCCTGTTTCCCCTCTGTCTTGCCAAATCCAGCGGGTGCCACCTTTTCTTCCCTCCCCAACGTGCCGTCTTTACGCTCCAGCTGTCGGGGGCCATCTTGCTTGCTCTTCCTCTGCTTTGCTAAAAGGCACAGAGCACCACGGTTTTTTTCTTTATATTTTCCTTTTCTTTTTTCCTTTTTTTTTCTTTTCCTTTCCTTCTTTTTTCCCCTATTTTTCCAGCAGAGCCCATCTGTACACTCCGCTTGCGACATCCCAGAGTGCCAGGATCTTCCAAAAGGGAGCTTCTACACACGTCCGGGACCCCGGTTTTTACACCTGGCGCCCTGGGTTTTGCAGCTGCCACCCAGGGAGCATCCCCTGGTTCTAGAGGCCGGCGGGGGCTTGCGTTCCTGGGCCCCATGGGACCGTAACAACTGGAAAGCTTTCTTAGCTGACGAGTGCTTGCAGGGCGCTGCGCAAACAGACTGAGCCCCCTGTCCCCGCCCCCCCCCCAGTCTTTCTGAGAAAGAGGGCTGTGTGGTTGTCCAAGAGCATTGGCCGAGGGGCAGGCTTCTGGTTTGGCACAGGTGTAGGAGCCTGCCGAGGTGCTCTCAGGGAGTGGAGGCCGGTGCTCTCCCTCTGCCTTCCTCCAGCTTGCCGGTTGGTACCTTCCACATAGGAACTTATACCCTGGTCGGGTGTCTCCATTTTTACAGCTGCTGCCAAGAGACATCTCTATGTCACCTGACTCTGGTGACCCAAAGGGCTTATGCTCCTGGGTCCCGCAAGACTGTAACCAACAGAGAAAGAGCTCTTGAATGGCCACCCCCCCCAGGGCACAACGAGGGGCCCCAGACTCCAGAGCTCAGTCTTTCTGTAAGAAAGGGCTGTTAGCTTATCATCAGAGCTGCAGCCTGAGGGGCAGACTTCTAATTAAACACATCTAAGGCTTGACTGTAAACCTTTCCTGAGGACTCAGAGGGCAGACCTGGTCTTTGCACTCTCCCTGCTGTGCTCCGGGGCACCAGCACCTCCCGGGGGGGGGGGGGGGGCTTACACCTGTCTGGAACCCAGTTTTGATGTCTAGTATTCTCCCTGGTAATTACAGCTGCTCTCCAGGGGATGCATCTTGATCCCCTAGCTCTGCTTTCATTCCTGGCTCCCATGGGGCGGTCACAATCGGAGAGACAGGTCTTGGCAGGCCACCACCCCCAGGGCACTGCAAAGAGAGCACACTGAAATGTCCCAGCCTTTCCGCGAAAGAGGACTACTTGCTGTTCTTGGGGAAGGCTTCCATTCTGACAACATCTAGAGGCTATGGAAGGGCTCTTAGGGAATGTAGACTGGGGACGCCATCTCTGGGCTCTCCCTTTCCCTCACTACAACTTACCAGTACCTTCCCAAAAAAGGAGCTTGTATACTCAGCTGGAGCCCCAGTGTTGTGGATTGCTGCGCAGGGACACATCCGGATCACCTGGCCCTGGAGGCCAGCAAGTCTTCTCTTTGCAATTCCAGAGGACTGTATAGGTTTGCATTCTTTAAAAGTTGCCCCCGTTAAAGGGTCAGGATTTTAAGCAGCCTGAAATCTAGGTTCTGCTCCCCCTTTGGAACACTGACCAGTCTTGGCATACCCTTGAATAAAATAGGCTACCTGGATAATCACAGAAGTTTGAGAGTCAACCAAGTTCTAGGGCACAGTTGGAGGTTAAGTTTCACCTTCTGTCTAAGGCCAACCCTTTGAGAGTGGGAGAGGTGGCTATTGCGTCTAATGCATAGAAACCAACCCAAGCAAAATGAAGAAGCAGAGAAATGTGTTCCGAATGAAAGAACAAGATAAAACTTCAAACAAACAAAAATCTTAAGGAAATGGAGATAAATAATTTACCTGAGAGTTCAAAGTGGTAGTCATAAAGATGCCCACTGAACTCAGGAGAAGAATGGATGAACACAGTGAGTGCTTTGACAAAGAGATGTAAAATATAAAAAAGCTCCAAATGGAAGTCATGGAACTGAAGAATACAATAACTGCACTGAAAAGTACACTGGAGGGCTCAACAGCAGGCTAGATGAAGCAGAAGGAGGGATCAGTGAACTTGAAGACAGATCAGTGGCATGCATCCAAACAGAGCAGCAAAAAGAAAGAAGAATGATAGCACGTTAAGATGGCTTAAGGAACCTATGGGACACCATCAAGTGGAATAACATTTGGGGTGCCTGGGTGGTTCAGTGGTTTAAACATCTGACTCTTGATTTCAGCTCAGGTCATGATCTCAGGGTTGTGAGATTGAGCCCTGCATCAGACTCCACGCTCAGGGGGAGTCTGCTTGAGATTCTCTCTCTCTCTCCCTCTTCCCCACCAAATAATAAGTAAATCTTAAAATAATAATAATAATAATAACATTTGCATTTTAGGGCTCACAGAAGGAGAAGGGAGAGAGAAAGGGGCAGAAAACTTACTTGAAGAAATAATGGCTGCAAACTTTTCTAATTTCGAGAAGCAAACAGCCAGTCAGGTCCAGGAAGCACAGAGAGTTCCAAATAAGATGAACTGAAAGTCACCTACACGAAAACACATTATAACTGAATTGTCAAAGTTAAAGGAGAGAATCTCTAAAAGCAGCAAGAGAAAAACAACTTGCTACATAGGAGGGAACCCCCATTAAGACTTCAGCAGATTTTTCAGCAGAAACTTTGCTGGCCAGAGTATGGTGGTATGATATATTCAAAGTTCTGAAAGAAAAAAATATTCCCAACCAAGAATACTTTACCTGGCAAAGTTATCATTCAGAATTCTGGGAGAGATAACAGTTTTCCAGTCAAGCAGAAGCTAAAAGAGCTCATTGTCACTAAACCAGCCTTACAAGAGATATTCAAGGAACTTCTTTAAGCTAAAAGAAAGGGTACTAATCACTAATAAGAAAGCATGAAAAGTATAAATCTCACAGGTAAAGGTAAATATGTAGTAAAGGTAGTAGACTAATCACTCATAAAACTAGTATGATGTTTAAAAAGACGAAAGTATTAGAAAGAACTATAACTACAATAATTAGGTGTGGGATACATAAGATAAAAAATATAAAATGTGAAATCAAAAAATGTGTGGGGGGAAGAGTAAAAATACAAGGTTTTAGAATGCATTCAATTTTACATTTTTGTTAATTTGAAATACACTGGTAAAAAATAAGTTGTTATATGTAAGCCTTATAGTAACTACCAAGCAAAAACTTATACACAGAAGATAATGATAAAGGAATCTAAGCATACTGCTAAGGAAAGTCATCAAACCACAAAGGTAGAGGGCAAGAGAAGGTGAAATAAACACTATGCAAAACTGCAAATCCTCCAGAAAACAATTAGCAAAATGGCAAGAAATACATACCTGTTGGTAATTATGTTTTTTCTTTTTATATCTTTTTTAAAAATTTAAAGTCTAGGTAGTTGACATACAGTTCAATACTGGTTTCAGGAGAACACAGGCAGCAATCTCTTTGACCTGGCCCATCGCGATTTCTTACTAGACATGTCACTGGGGGCAAGAGAAACAAAAGCAAAAATGAACTATTGGGAACTCATCAAGATAAAAAGCTTTTGCACAGCAAAGGAAACAATCAACAAAATTAAAAGGCAGCCTGTGGAATGGGAGAAGATATTTGCAAATGATATACCTGATAAAGGGTTAGTAATTACTCTAAATGTAAATGGACTAAATTTTCCAATTAAAGACAAAGAGTGGATGAATGGATTAAAAAAACAAAAAAACAGGACCCATCTATATGCTTGCCTACAAGAGACTCACTTCAGATCCAGAGACACATACAGACTGGAAGTGAAGGGATGAAAAAACAGATACCATGCAAATGGCAGTGGAAAAAAAAAAAGTCAGGGTATCAGACAAAATAGACTTTAAAACAAAGACTGTAATAAAAGGCAAAGAAGGGCATTGCATAATGCCACAGGGGTCAATCTAACAAGAGGATATAACAAATTGCAAATATTTATGCAGCCAACACAGGAAAACCTAAATAAATATATAAAGCAAATATTAACAGACCCAAAGGGAAAAATTGACAGCAATAAAATAATAATAGGGGACTTTAACGTTCCACCTCGACCAATGGAAAGATCACCCAGACAGAAAATGGATGAGAAACATTGGTTTTAAATGACACATTGGACCAGATGGATTTACCAGATATATATAGAACTTTCCATTCAAAAGCAACAGAGTACACATTCTTCTCAAGTGCACATGGAACATTTTCCAGGATAGATCACATGTTAGGCCACAAAACATGTCTTAATAAATTTAAGAACACTGAAATCATATCAGGCATATTTTTTGGCAACAATGGTATGAAACTATAAGTTAATTACAAGAAAAAAAAACTGGAAAATTTACAAATATGTGGCTTCTAAATAACATGAAACTGAATAACCAATGGATCAATGAAGAAATCAAAAGTGAAATGAAAAAATACCTTGAGACAAGTGAAGATGCAAATATAACATACCAAAACTTACAGGATGCAGCAAAAGCAGTTCTAAGAGGGAAATTTATAGTAATACAGGTCTACCTCAGGAAACAAGAAAAATCTCAAATAAACAACCTAACTCTACACCTCAAAGAACTAGATAAAGAACAAAGTACAAGGTAGAAGAAAAGAAATAACAAAGATCGGAGCTGAAACAAATGAAGCAGAGACTAAAAGGATAACAGAAAAGATCATTGATATCAAGAGCTGGTTCCTTGAAAAGATAAACAAAACTGACAAACATTTAGCTAAACTCACCAAGAAAAAAACAAAAAAAGATTGAGCTGAAATAATGAAAACCAGAAATGAAAGAGGAGACATTACCACAGAAATACAAAGAATCCTAAGACCACTAGAAACCTACACCTTCCAAGACTGAATCAGGAAGAAATAGAATATCTGAATAGACCGAATCACTGAATCGCTAATACAGAGATTGAATCAATAATCAAAAACCTCCCAACAAACAAAAGTCCAAGACCAGATGGCTTCACTGGTGAATTCTACCACGTATTCCAAGAATTAATACTAATCTTTCTCAACCTCTTCCAAAAAACTGAAGAGGAGGGGAACTTCCAAACTCATTTTATGAGGCCAACGTTACCCTGACACCAAAACCAGATGAGGACACTACAAGAGAGGAGAATTAAAGGTCACTGTCCCTGATAACCATAGACGCAGAAATCCTTAACAATATATTAACAAACCGAATTTCATGATGCATTATAAGGGTCATACATCATGACCAAGTAGGATTTATTCCAGGGATGCGAGGATGCACAAATCAATCAAAGTGATACACCACCTTAATGAAATGGAGGATAAAAGTTATATGATCATCTCAATCGATGCAGAAAAAGGATTTGACAAAATTCAACATCCATTTATGATAAAAAATCTCAACAAATTGGGTATAGAGCAGAAGTACCTCAATATACTAAAGACCATATTATGACAAGCCCACAGCTAACGTTATATTCAATCATGAAAGCTGAAAGCTTTTCCTCCAAATTCAAGAGTAAGACAAGATGCCTATTCTCCCACTTTTATTCCTTAGTCACAGAAACTAGGGGAAAAAAGGTATCCAAATCAGGAAGGAAGAAGTAAAACTGTTTCTATTCATAGCTATCTCTACGTTTGTATGTATATTTGTATTTTTGTATATTTTGTATCTGTATGTTTGTATGTATATCTGTATCTATATATAAAATCCTAAAGATTCCACCAAAAAACTCTTACAACAAATAAATGAATACAATAAAGTGGCAGAATACAAAATCAACATATAGGAATCTGTTGTGTTTCTATACACTAATCATGAACCATCAGAAAGAGAAATTAAGAACACAATTCCTTTTGCAGCTGCATCGAAAAGAAGAGAAATACATACAAATGTGTTTGAACAAGGGGAAAAGGCTGTATGCTGAAAACCATAAGACACGATGGAATAAGTTGGAGAAGACACAAATAAAGGAAAGATATTCCATGCATATGGATTGGGAGAATTTATATTGCTTAAATGTCCATATCACCAAAGCAATTTACAGATCGAATACCGTCCCTCTCAAAATTCCAATGGTATTTTTCACGGAACTAGAACAAACGATTCTAAAATTTGCATGGGACCACAGATGACCCTGAACAGCCAAAGCAACTTTGAGAAAGGACGAAGATGGAAGCATTTCAGGCTCTGATTCCCAACTATACTACAAGGCTATAGTATAATCAAAAGAGTATGGCATTAGCATAAAAACACAAAGACATAGATGACTAGAACAGAGTGGACAACACATAGGTAAACACAGACATGTGTGTCAATTAAGCTGTGAAAAAGGAGCCAAGAATATAAAAAGGGGAAAGAACAGTGTCTCTAATAAGTGACGTTAGTGTTGGGAAAACTGGACAGCAATACGCAAGAGAATGAAACTGGATCCCTATCTTAGAGCATCCATAAAAATTAAGTCAAAATGGACGAAAGACCTGAAGACCTGGATTGCAGGATCTGAAACCATGAAAGTCCTAGGCGAAAACGTAGGTGGTAATCTCCTTGATAATCAGTCTTCTTAATGATATTTTGGTTTTCATATCAGAAGCAAAGGCAAGAAAAGCTAAAATAAACAAATGACCACATCAAACTAAAAAGCTTCTGTGCAACGAAGGAAATCACCCACAAAATGAGAAGACAACCCGCTGAATGGGAGAAGATATTTGCAAATTATATATCTGATAAGGGGTTAACATTCAAAACATATAAAGAACTCATATACCCAATGCCAAAAAACCAATCTGGGTCTGTGTGTTGGAAGGGCCGGGGATGCTTTAGGGGAATAGAAGAGCCATGGCAGGCTGGTGGAACTGGGGCTCAGGGATGCCAGCTGAAGCATCTCCCCAAAAAGGCAGCCCCGCCTAGTATCCCTTGCATCTCTGTTCTTGCTGCCTGATTAGCACGAAGTGTCTGAAATCACAGCAGAAATCGTTCAGAGAGCCGCGGGCTTGACAGATGCCGGCCACTTTGCCTCCCGCCGTCTCCATCGGCACTTCTAGCCGTTTGCAAGATACAGACATTGGGGACAAACCGGGGAAGAGGGTACATCGGATTTCTCCGCATCAGTTCTTACAACTGCGCGCGGATCTACAACTATGTCAAAATAAAAAGTTTAATTGAAGAAATAAGTTGGTACTAACTAGATGTTCCCAGGAATTGGGGCTTTTATTAAGTCAGGATGTTGGCGAATGGGCATATTTGTCTGTGGAATGAGTAGAACTCCCAAAGCAGGATCAACAGCATGTACTTCCCGATGGTTTACTTTTTTTTTAAATTCGGGGAGAATCGTAAATCTCTTTGAGAACCTCTTAAACTCCGTGAGCCCTTCCCTTCCTCTCCCGTGTGTATGCGTGCGCGCGCGCGTGCGTGGGTGGGAGCAGGGACAGTCACACGTACGCTCTCAGACGTGGGTCATAGCTGGAGGCCACTCGAGTACCCCCGCCCCCGAGAAGAGAGAAACACAGAGCAAGGGATTTTGGAGCCCCGCACAACCTCGCCGCTCCCAGTCCCCATGCCGTAGTTCTGCTTTCGTCTGTTTTATATTTCGGAAATGTCAGATTTCATTTGGAGGATTTTCACTGCTTCCAAAGCAACTTAAAGCCACGGGTGTGTTCGAAAGAAAAACCAGAGGATAAGCTTTGCAGACCTGTGGACCTGCCTTTGAGACCCAGGGTCTGCGTGAGTCTCATCACTGCGCTTCTGTTTCTTTGTGTCCAAATGGATTTTGGGAGGCAGGTGGTAAGGGTTCCTGCTTCACAGGCGTGCGTGCGGATTTGGTGCCCATTCTGCCTCCCATGCAGGGCCCGGTGGGTGGATTCCTGGGAGCTAGACACGGCTTCCCTGATGCCGGAGGGTGTCCAGGGCCTGCGGACCCACAGACCCCTTCCCCTTCCACGCCAGTAAGCGGGCAGCCCACTCGGCTCCCTCCCTCTCTCTCTCTCTCTCTCTCTCTCCCTGCAGCCTGAGAAAGAAATGCTGACAAGCACGGAGGGGAAAAAATAACACCTGTGAAACTTTCCCTAGTCTTGGGGCATTTACTCTGAAATTTGCGCTGGATGGAGTAATTAGAAACTTGCCCTTAATCGTGTTGCGAAGATGTAATTTTTTTACACCTTCCCTGACTTTGACACTGCGGCTTTTGAAACTTCATTTTGCACTGTGCTCATTGTTCTTTAATCTGCTGTGCTCTGCATTGAGTATCACGGAAATTTTGCACTTACTATGTCAATAACATCTGGCAAAATTGCCACCTATTAAGAGTAAGTGTTCTTTTTTCTCCGGTGAGAAATGTGATGGTGTATTATATCGGTTTCCCTTGAGAGGCTAAGGAGACAATTTTAAAGCAGACAAATGCATTAAAGAAATAACCTGAACTCTCAGAAAAGGTTACAGAAAGTCAGAAACTTTTTTCCCCCCTTTTTCTCGTTCTGGGTTTATTTATTTGTGGGGGAGAAGCGGTGGAAGGAGCTGCTGCACCGGGTGGGGCTGGGTTTTTGCTGAACTCGCGGCCCCTCTGCTGTCCTCAGAGCTCTATCGCTCAGGCCAGCAGCCTTGCTGTATGAGAGCCCTCCCACATCTCAACCTTTGCAGGACGGGCCAGCTGAGGGGGGTGCCAGGAATCTCGTCTTCTGGGCCACCATGAAAGAGCCCTACAGAGCTGGCCTCCCCGCCCCTTCGGCCAGTGGCCCTGGGCAACTTGCTGAACACTAGGAACCTCTGTCTCTTCTTCTGGAAGAGAAGAAAATCATCATGGCTGCCTTTTGTCGTCAGCCCGAAGATCAGTGGTGCTCAGGGGGGCAAGGGAGTGGTAGTTGGTACTGTGATGATGACTTAGCACCATTCGAAATGCTGTAGGCGTTTCCTTCTTTAACGTCCAAGCCCTTGATATTCACAGACACCTGTGACCCATGAATTTGAATGCCCGAATCACGCATGACAGGGTCTCAGTGTGACTGGAGTGGGAAGGAACTGATCTCCTGTCTCCGCAGGCCTCCGGGCTGTGGTCCCAGCAAGAGGGTCATCCAAGACAGAGCAGCCTCCTCTCCTCCCTCCGTTCACTGAGGGCACAGGGAGAAGGCCCCCACAATGACAGTCTTGGCAGCTGGAGTGCTGTCACCTGCCTGGCTAGATCGGGTTCAGGGAGCAGCTGGTCTGGCAGGCTTGCTCATGGCAGAGGGAGGTCAAGGCCGACCTGACAGCCATGCATGGCGTCCATGGCCTGGCGGTTCTGAGCACTCGGGCCCCTTCCTCGGTGTGTGAACCCCCAGGGTCCTCATGACAACCTTAAGAAGTAAGCTCTCCTGTTGCCTCATTCTGCAGTTGGAGAAAATTGCCTGAGTTCTCGGGCATTAATTTCAGGATAAAGCTTCCTGTCCTTGGTCTGGCCTTCAAGGCTCATGGCCTGATCCCTGCCTCTTCCTGATCTCAGATCCCGCCATGCTCCCATCTAGCACCAGTAGCCTGAGGGGTTTCCTGAACATTCCAAGCTGCCTTGTTTCCACCTGTGCCATTTCCTCTGCTTAGAATCCCTTCCTCGGCTCTGCTGTCCGGCTCACTCATTCATTCATCTGATTGTTTTCTCAGCAGGGGCAGACAGAATGATGTTGCAGAATAAGGATCTATTTAGTAACCTCTGTGCACCCGGACGTCCCCATCTCCACACTCAACTTTGTGGAAGATCGAATTCATTAACGTAGACCAAACTTCTGCTAAGCTTCCTGGGACGATGAATAAATCAGAAGGCACAAGCTGGCGGTCCCAAAGCCACAAATGGGCCCCAGACGTGGATTGCTGAGTCCCCTGGGTGTTTAAAATATTCGAACCCGTTGATGACATACACAGATCGGGCGATCTCATAAGATCAGTCTAGATCTAAATTAAGAGTGTTGGCCACGTTGAGCCCACCATCGTGCGCGGCCACCACTGGGCCTGCTCACACAGTCACCATCATCTCCACTCTGCCCTGGAGCCTTGCAGTGGTCTCCTTATAGAAAATACCAGTCTGGCCCCTGGAGGTGTTTGAGTTTACAAGCCTTGCAAAGAGTTATGCAAATCCCCGAGGTGGCCATTTCTTTATACACACTCACGTGTTGTGTATACCCGGCTGGGGCCAGGCCTGTGCCCGATGCTAAGCATACAGAAGCAAATGAGCTCCGGCATTCAAGACTTGTGGATTCGACCTCTTCCAGGAAGCCTTCCCTGATATATCTGAGTGGATTGGACACC
>CM052896.1:120704351-120792481 GCA_028534135.1 Potos flavus
CTCTCTCTCTCTCTCTCTCTCTCTCTCTCGATTCTTCTCAGGAGAGCTGCATCTGTCCTGGGAGTCCGAGGCTGGGCAGACCACAGCACCCATGGCGGACAGTATCCTGCCATCTCCCAATTGGCTGGGGCTGGCCCTCACGGACCTGGATGCTGGCTCATGTGCCGGATCCTCAGGGGCCTCGTGGGGGAGGCAGGGTTGGCCCCAGAGTCTCTGGGCCCGGGTGTCAGCCAGTGAGATGTGAGGGCGGCCGGCTCTCCCGGCACTGGTGTAGGGGAGGGTGCCGCCTTGTCAGTCAAGGCATCTTCATTTGTACCTTGTGATAACTTTTCTCTTAATTTGTCTTAGTGTCTCTCTCCCTCTCTGGCTGCTGATAGCTCCGTTTCTGCCAAGTGGGAGACAAGAACCCGAAATGAACCCAGAACTTCTGCGAGGTAAGGCAGGAATTTAATTTGACAGGTGTCTGGAGAATCCTGACAGCAGGCCTAGGACTGGCCAGCCTCTGTCGAAGGTAGGAAAGCAAATTTCCCGGGCTCCATCGCTCTTGTCTCAGCTCCCCTCTGCCAAATGGCCGAAGTGTGGCCATGGGATTCCTTGGTTCTCCAGAGCACAGAAGAGATCGAGTTCATCATAAAAAACAGCAGCAGCAAAGGATTGAGAAAGGCTGGGGAGGGTAAGTGGAAGAAACACGAGTTAATTGTGAGAAATGGCACCGCAGCTCCTTGCCGCTCCCAGCCCGGAACTCAGAGGCCTGGTCCCCAACCACTGGATCCACACTCTAAATTCATCCCAACCACCCAGGGACCCTACCAGATTGCCTGGCCACGCTCCCTGCTTGGCACTTCCTGCAAACTCAACGGTCTCACTCTCTTACTTGTTTGCTTCTTTATTTTCTCTCTTCTTCCTAGCAGAACATAAGCCCTCCTCGGAGCAGCCAGGCCTAGAGAAGACGCTCCATGATTATGTACGGGGAGAAATGGTGAGCACCGAGGTTTGCTTCTGGGGGTCTGGAGGCCCTAGACTAGCCTTGGGAATTTTCTCATTCAGTGTCTCAGCACCTACCTCTCTACCTCTTTACTCGGCCCTCTCTGCTACACCCTTGCACGCATCCGTTGCCACTAATGATAACCTCAAGAAGGTAGAACTAAGACCCACATCGAGTGCTAAACCTTCACACTTTTTTTTTTTCTTTTACGAGTGGAAGAGGCAGGACTGAAGCATGATGAACAGGAGTGTTTCAAATTAATGTCCGAGGTTTATAGGGGCCGTAACAATCTGTTTATCTGTCTTTACCGCCTCATAATAGGCGGCTAGAGGGTCAAGATTGGAGCCTTTAACATCCCATTATGTGTCCCAGAAAGACTTCTGCCTGGTCATTATTGCTTAATTATACCTTCCTCGTCTCCCAGTGACTTTATGGGGCGATAGAGGATGCTTCAGGAACTCGCCGGTCGCCACATGACCGTGTGGCCCCACTCCTGCTGTGGCCGTCGCTGTGAGGGGCAGCAGTGTAGACATAGGGCAGCAGGGTCTAAATCTTCTTTGCAATTTGGCAGAAAAGCCAGCATTCGTGATTGTTTTGTTGGTTTTCAGAATGGCCTTTCTGGGTGCTTCTTTTCAGGATTTCCATCCCTTGTTCTAGCTCAGTCTTTCCTGCGTGTACACGGCTTTCCTGGCAGGATGGTGTTCGGAAGGAGGGCTGAATGGGCACTCCGCATCCCTGCACCTGTCTCTACCTCAGTTTCCCTAGGTAGGAAAGCAGAGTGGCGACCCCTAACTTGTCTCCCTCGTGGGCCCTTCGGATGACCGAATGAGACCATTGGTGTGAAAATGCTTTGCAAATCGTGAAAGAGGACACTGTGGGTTAAAGTCTGATGAAGGTAAAAAACCAGCGTTCCTGGCAGTCAGTACATGCCTGGGTGTTTATACTTCTCCCCAGCGGAGCGCACTCCTTGCTGGTGATGCAACTTTCTTGCAAAGATTGCACACCTAGTTCTCCCTGATTGATTATACTTGATTGATTACTTGATCATATTTTGTGTATTCATCCCCCCGTGCTCCCTAAAGGCAAGGGTTGAGACTCACTCACCCCTATACCCTCAGGGCCCAGCCAAGGGCCTGAAACTCACCATGTGCCCTGTGATGGGCAGCACCGTGTGCCCCCAAATGCACACCCTGAATCTCAGAACATGACTGTATTTGGAGATAAGGTCTTCACAGAGGTATTTAGGTTAAAATGAGGTCTTTGGGGTCGCCCCTAAAACCATACGACCTTTGCGAGGAACTGCACAGCTTTCTCTCCTTCTAAGTGATGTCTTTCATTTTACAGAGGAGGACACGGTGACGGGGACGGATTCAGTCACTTCTCCAGGTAACTGAGTGCCCGCATCATTCTGTCCTGAGCACCGTCTCCTGCAGACAGCTGCCTATGTGAGATGGATTCATGTGGATTTCGCAAGGCGGCCTCAAGATTAGCATGTCCCAAAGCGAAGTGTTTGTCTCTGCCGCCTGTCACCCCCTGTGTTTCCTGCTACCTTAAATGGGGTCTCCATCCACCTAGTGTTCCTCCATCGCAGCTCCCTCCCCCCGGGTCCCCATCACAGATGCCGCAAGTCCAAATCTGCCCACGTTCCCCACTTGAACAGACCTACCATCCCCCCGTCTCCTTGCTCCCTCCCTGGCCCCCACCAATCCAGTACTCACCCCTCTGTGCCGTGTTCAGAGCATAAATTTGGTGAAGTCCCTTCCTTGATGGAGTGGAGCCACTCAGAGGCTTCCCGTATTTCCCACAGATCATTCTTCTTGCTCTTCTCTCCTCTGGCCTGTCCCACATCTCTCTTCCACCTACGAATGCTACTAGCTGCTCCAGTTCTCTGTGCCTTCTCTGCACGTGGGCCATTTTCTCTACCTGCTGCTGTACTTCTCCTTGCTCTTCGGTGTAATTTCTCAGAAATAGGAGAGCGTTTTTAAACATGGCACAAGGTCTAGAGCCATAAGGTAAAGACTGATACATTTTACTTTTTATAAATTTCAAACTCCTGTTTTGTAACACGTGTAACATATCATAGACTAATTTCCTTAATATATAAAGAGCTCCTGTAAATCGATAATATAGGAAAACAGTCCAAAGGAAAAAATAGAGAAAAATGTTAGACAGTTCACCAAAAAAAACTCCCAAAACAAACAGAAATGACTATTAAAAATTGTTTCTCAACTTGTTTATAATAAGGAAAATACAAAATGCAAATAAGAATGGGAGAAAGAAATTTGTATACATTATGCATGTAAGTGGTAAATTGGTACATCCTCTTTGCAGGAAAAGTTGGCCCATAAGTATTGAACTTAACACGATTCATACTCTTTAACCATTTTAGCAATTTGGCTTTCTTTTGTACTGACACATGGTCATCAAAATGTGCTTTTCGTGGTTTTGTTTGGGATTGTGAATGATTAAAAACAACTTAACTTAGATTTGTAGATTAAATAAAACATAAAATATCCTTACAATGGGATACCGTGCAGCCATTAAAAAGAAGGAAGCAGAACTACATATGTGCCGATATGGAATGATCTTGAAGATATATTTTGAGTGAAAAAAGAAAGGTACAAAAGAGTGTGTCCAGTATGTTATTATTCATCAATGAGAACTATTCCTTTTTGGAAAAAAAATGGTAGAGGTGGGAGAAGATTTTGCCTTGGTGCTGCTGTTTTTTGTTTTTGTTTTCAGTGAGCTCTATGTCCCACGTGGGGCTTGAACTCACGAACCCGAGATCAAGACTCGCATGCTATATTGACTGACCAGCCAGGCATCTCTGTACTGCTGATTTTTTAACAATAATGTGATTTACCTACTTTTTAAAAAATTAAAATTGGTACTAATATTATAATAATATATTTAATAATGTAAATCTGCATTATATATATATACCTAGGTGTCTATATATATTCTATAACCATATAAATAATTTATGGTATATTGTACACAATATTGTATACAATATTGTATACAAAATTGTATACAATATTGTACAATATACAATATTGTATATTGCATCTACAATACGGTCTCACTATGACTATGCCATATTATAGGATACAGCTATATGACCTAACTATGGCAAATGTCACATAACATAGTCATAGTGATGTCATATTATATACACACATATGCTAATAATGATATAACTACATACAAATACTGACGTAAGTATATATTATTTTTAAACTTAGAAACTAGAAGGAAATACTGTATAAAGTATAGCAAAATTCTGGTTTTTTTCTGGATGGTAAATCTAAAGTAATTTTTATTATTTTTAAGCTTTTTATATGTATTTTTAAAATTTACGTTGTGCAATAAGCATACTTGTATATACTTATAATCAGCATAGATTGCCTAGGTGATGTGTTTAGTTTGCTCACTCTTTAGTTTTCTCATTTCCAACCTGTTTTAAAAAGCCTAATAATATAATTATGTATTGTTATCTAAATAAAATTGCATTTATATCTAGCCAAACCCTTCCACATTCATTATTTCCCCCTTTGTGCCCCCACCAGTCTGGAGGTAGCCGGAATCCACATTAGAGCTCCCATTTTACAGGTGAGAAAACTGGGTTCAATCTAGTTTAATGAGGGGGTGAGGGGCAGAGATGGGGACTCTTGATCAACTTGCGTTCTGGCTCATCTTTTGGGGCTGTCCTGATCCAGGAGCCCGACCGCCTGGCCCGCCACAGTGGGACCATGGAAGGACCCTGCCGCTTAGGGGAGTCCAGGGGGAGATCTTTAGAGGAAAGCTCACACAGAAGGGTCCCTTCTGCAGCTTCTTTCCTTCTCTGCTTAGCAGCACGTGTGGAAGAGCCAGGATTGAAGATAAGAAAACGTATGAACATATTGTACATCAGAGCAATGGAAAACTGGGGGACCACACTCATTTTTCTCCCTCCCCCTTTGTTGCATAATTACTTGCCTTCTTTCTGTAAAGTGGAAAGTCTTGAATTTCGGACCCTGAGGTTCTCCATTCAGCCTGGGCTGGTCACATTCACATGTGAGCTTTCGGTAGGGGGTTGAGCTAAGCTCTTTGCCTGCATCGTGGCATTTAACCCTGAGAAGAGGGCTTTGTCATTACCCTCAGATCATGGTGCTCCCCGCTCAGAGCTCCGCACTGGCTTTGCATTCCCACTGTCCTCAGAGTTCTTGCATGGTCCTCCCCCTCTCCCAGGCCTTCCTCTTTGGTCCCTCTGCTCCAAATGCAGCCCTGGGTCCTCCTCTGCCAGTTCTTCCTGAAGGTGCCAAGCTCTGCCCCAGGCCTTTGAACCTGCTCTTCCCTCTGCTTGCATTTCTTTTCCTCTAGAGGGACATGTGGCTTCTCCCTCTGCTTCTTCTTGTCCTTACTAAAATGTCATCTCTCCTAGGAGAGCTTTCTTAATCACTGCACACAGAAACTAACACGCCACCGTGGAACTCCTTAGGATTCCAGATCCCCTTCATGATTTTTCTCCGTGGCATGCATCCGTGGGTGTCACGTGTGCGTAATCTTCCCACCACACACAGCAAAATGAAGCCCCACCAAGACAAGGACTTTCTCTTTGTGTTTCTTGCCATCACACAGGATTGTGCAGAGGGTTAGGTGTGACATGGGTTTAAACCCCTTTGTAATCGGTGCTGTGGGGCGCCTGGGTGACTCAGTCATTAAGCGTCTGCCTTCGGGTCAGGTCATGATCCCAGGCTCCTGGGATCGAACCCCGCATCGAGCTCCCTGCTCCGCGGGAAGCCTGCTTCCCCCTCTCCCACTCCCCCTGCTTGTGCTCCCTCTCTTGCTCTGTCCCTTTCTGTCAAAAAAATAAAAAAATAAAAATAAAAAATCTTTAAAAAAATTAAATAAAAAATAAATTGGTGCTATGTGCTAGAAGGTGTGGTTGTTTCCAGGATCCCAGGTTCCTCTGACCTCCAAACTCCTGCTGGAATCATCTGGACCATTCGGTTCGGTCTTTTAATTAGACACTATCTCCCGTTACAACTTAGAGTGTTCTAGTGTGATTTATTTACTTTTTTGATAAGCCTTTCTTCAGCTCCAGCTACATACTGAGCAACTCAAAAATCTAAAATTGTTTCTTAAAAGCAGAGAATACATATTACCTGAATATCACCGGCTTTGTTTGAATCTCCCTCCTGGTACCTAAAGGTGCTGGTCCCGCGTCAGCCCGCGAGAGACAGACAAACGACAAAAACAAGTCACCGAGTTATGCACATTTAGTAAGTTCAACTGTTACCAAATGCTTGTAGGTTAATGAATTAGGAACATCAGTTTCTTGGTGCAAATATGCTCCCAGCTTAGTTAAGAAGCTCTTCAGTTTGAATTTGTTTGGATGAAAACAAGACGATTCCAAATTTCTGTGTAAATCTGAAACCAGACAAGTTTCACACAGTTGCACATTTCAAAAAAAAAAAAGAAAAAAAAAAAAGTTCTGCTCCCGTTTGGTAAGTATTCTGTGTATCTGAAAGGAGGAAAAAAAAAATCCCCTCATAGTTTCCAATCGCAAAATGATTCTTTATTTCCTCTCCAAAATCCTTTATGTGCAGTGAGTTTGCGAGTGTAGACTAGCTTCCTGATATGTGTGCGCAACTCTGGGACGCCGAGAGTCACTTTTGTGACATGTCAGCTCCGAGAAACACTGTGGAACCTGTCAGAACATTTCGCCCCACATAAATACAAAATGCTCTTTCTTACCCATGTCACCAGGAACCTTTATTCGGGGCTTAAAACCCAGCCAGGCCTCTATGAACCCGTATGTTCTGAGCTTTTTCTCTCCACACACACACACACACGTCTTTATCTTTCTGTCATTCTCAGCGTTAACCACATTCTTAAAACCTGGAGGTATGCCAATTTTTTTTTTTTTTGAAAAAGGAAAAAAAAAATCAAAAGTTTTTCGGTAATTGAAATTCATGACAAATTACAGACAGTTTTTTCTTCCTCCATTTTTTTTTTTTTTTTAAGAACAACGTGTTCTTAGAAAAGTATCTACTTACTGAAATGGTAAAACGTGGAAGTCGACCGTACTCTCGGATGTGAGATATGCAACGTGCCACGACCCCGGGGGTCCCGCTGGGCTAAAAAGGACCAGCGTCTGGCTTCTAAGTCCCCGGAAGACACCGGTCACATGTCCAGGTGTGGCCTTTTTGTTTGGCACCTGTGTGCTCTGCCCCTGATAGCAGGCGGACCCAGGTAGAGCTGGCGGACGTGAGCGGGGCTGGGGGGTCCTCGGAGTCAGCCGATGACTTATTTCAGCAAACCAGATACGTTCCTTTCCCGGCCGGATGTGCTGGCCTCTTCCGCTTACCTCTGAGGCAAATTTTAAGAAAATCCTGCATTCTGATATAATCGATGATTTAATACCCAAGAAAAGATTTTATGTCTTTATTTTGGTTGAGCATTTGCTTTAGGACTGATATTACTATTGCTTTTAATAAATGCTTTCGATACATCGTGTCCTCAGAAGAGATGTTTCTTTTTAGGGCCACACCAAGAATGTAACTTTGGCTTATAATGGAGACCCTGGTATCTTCTAGTGACCGGTTAGTTCATTATTACACAACAGGATTTTATTTTATTTATTTAGTTTTAGTAACATAGAATGTATTATTTGCCCCAGGGGTTCAGGTCTGTGAATCATCAGGCTTACACATTTCATAGCCATTACTACACAACAGGATTTTAAAAGGTGCCTACAGCCTGGCTTTTTGGGATCAGTATCTTTGCACGTGTGTGTGTGTGTGTGTGTGTGTGTGTGTCCGTGGGAGCATGTCTTTATATCAACAAGATATTCAAGATACCTCATTGTTGTGCCCATTTATTTATTTTTTAAATTTTAATTCCAATATAGCTAACATATGGTGTTGTATTAGTTTCACATATTGACATGTCCATTTAAATTTGTAGGTAAATATGTATAAGTTTTTGGACAAAATACACTTTTTTTCAGTTTTTTATTTTTTTATTTTTTTATTTTTTGCTCCAGATTTCCCTAGGAATCTAGCAGAGTTCCAGTTATGCCACCTGGAAGGGATGGGGCCAGCGTAAGGCAAGCCCCTCGGGTGAAAAATTTAAGGGGGAGCCCAAAATTCAGTCATCAGGAGAAATAAGCATTTAATGCTTATTAAAAAAAATCTAATGCACAAAAATCTATGATGAGCAAAATACCTATATTTTTAAATAGAGACAGAACTAGTTCTATTCCCTGATACTAAGAAGTGGAAATCCATATGCAGCCTTCTGACATCTCAAAGACCCTGTGCAGAAACACCTTGCGGGGAGACTATTATCACAGATTTTTATTTTAGGATAAAATGTGACAAGCAGGGGAGTTAGTTCTGAAAACCAGATTCCCTCCTCCTTGCTCTTACGGTTACCAGATCAGAAGCATGAGGCTTCCTGGCTGAATCTGTTTTCCAGTCTCCGACAAATACTTTTTATTTCTTAAAGCATCTTGCAGGGGGAGCTAGGGAGTAACACACTGCTGGAAGACGCTCTTTATAAAGGGACTTTTTTTTTGTTGTTGCTGGATGTTGATAGCAACTTTTGAGCAGGGCACAGAATGGGTGGATGGTTGGTAAAGGTCATTGCCAAGGACGGGGGATCAATTAGTATGCAGATCAGAGCCTGGGAGTTCAAAGGTATTGTTCCAATTCAATCACATTAGCCAGGGCAGAAATGAACAAACAGCATGACCTTAATCACCAAGACTTACCCATTCATTCTGTGTGTGTGTGTGATGTGTAAGGGTCTGGCTGACTGTGTGAAGATATGAGAAAGCCGCCCCCCCCTTATTATTTGTGAAATATAATATATACATTTCCTTCCGTGTGTATTTGAGGGATGATTTAATTGAAGGCAAACAAACTGGATCCGTTTTTTAATGCATGCCTTCACGCATACGCAGACACATTAAAACGCCTTGGAAAAAAAAAATCTCGCTCGTATAATGCCAAGGTAAGTTTTTTTTCCCGTACTTGTAGACAATCCTATTCAAAATGTGCACAATCCTTTCAAGTCCTCCAAGTGAGAGGACTTGAAATTCCACATTCTAAAATACAATCTCTGCAGCCTAAATATAGCTTTCAACTGTGTGGTTAGAGCTATCATGGAGATAAATGAGGAAATTTTGAATTTTTAAAACATCACAGGAAGAAGAATTTTTTCCCCTCTCTCTCTTCTCAAAGGAAAACCCAATTATTTTCCTGATTTGCCGGTGTTACACGTTGGAATGTGGGCAAACCAGTAGATATCACGCATTCCCCGTGTCCTTAAAAACAGACAGCATGGGAGGCTAGGAACGCAGACGCATAATGTAAATAAGGTACACATTCCATCTATAATTATATCTACAGCACACATGAGATACTTTCATAGTTTGGGTGGAAATGAGGAACGACATGGGGATTAGCCTCTGACAAAATGTGACATTTAAACAGGTTCACCTAGTTCTGAAACACTTTGCCTTCCCTGTCGCTGTTTATCTGCGTTCACGTGCGAGTTTGCTGCATCAATTTGGATAAACATTTGCTAAACTCAACAATGACTTCCATTGGAGTGGATTGCCCCCGGAATCTGGAGGCTGCACCGGTGGAGCTTGCAGGCACCATATCTTCATTTCCATCTCAAATCAAACATGATCGGTAACTGAGGTTTCCTGAATCCAGTCTCTGCCCCCACTCTGGCCCTGGGAAGACAGTTAATCATAGCTCAGGAAGATGAAAGATGCGAGGGGAAACGCAACTCTTGCCGGCAAAGCTGCACCCCAGGGGGTCATGAATGCTGGGGGAGGAACCATGATTCCCCGATGCAGTAACGTATTGAGACAATTTCGGCTTTACACTCACTATCAAGTAAATACAGGACATCTCACCCATGAAGGGTGATTATCGCTCCTGAAAGAAGGAAACGACTTTTATTAAAGTCTTGTTCGAGAGCAAAAGAAAGATCAGAATCATTACTGACAGACACAAACAATGTGGGGTCTTCCCTATAGAAATGTATTTCCCCTTAAAACAGTTTTGGCAGTTGGGTTATTATTATTATTGTTATTATTATCATTAATTTGGGTCTGAAATGGACTGTTTCTAAAGCAGTTCTCGTAAGTGAAGATTTCACAAGACACTTGTCCCACGGCATCTCTCATCATATATTTTTAGTACTATGTTTATCTGTAACGTGGTTAAAGACATTTTAAAATGTAAATCTGCCGCCCAGTCCCATAAAAATATTCATTCGCTGTTTGGTATTTTATCTGAAAATATTAAGCCACTAAAAAAAAAAAAGACTCTTAAAACTAAACGTTTACATAATTATTCACAGAGGTACCATTTCTTCTTTGATCTTCCTATTGTGATGTTTTCTCTGAATCTTGGTCTAAGAAGGCATTTTCCGCTTTTTTTTCTTTTCTCTAAACAAGGTCATAGATTTTTTTTTTCCCCCCAAATGGGGACCCGGAGTCCCCCGTACAAGATTAAGTAAGTCCTTCCAGGGTTATAAAAGTGAGTGCTTCTTTCCTATAATAAAAGGTGTTTAAAAGGTTCGCTACAGCTTTAAACAGAATTACAATTTACTTCTTTCAAGTGTCCAGGCCATAAATTCTTCTCAATTCCCTCTCTCTCTCCTTGTCGGAATTAATGAGATCAGATCTGATCAGGGCGCTGATGTGTTCAGCGCCAAATCACACAACGGCGCGCGCACCGTAATGGAATTTGCATCTAATGCATACATAAATCAAACATCTTTCTGGACATTTTCATATGCATAATGTCATTTCATCCAGTTCTCTCTGTGCAGAGGGGGAGATTTTTCTCTCTGAGAGAATGACTTTCTTTAATGCTTTCATTTTATTTTCGCTGACTGCAGTCCCGGAGAATGCGCTCGGTCGGAGAATCTTTCGGGGCGCGGTTGACAGTTCCTTTTCCAAGAGGGGTCCTTCACATTTATCATGCCTCTTCCTCGGGGGCTTTGTTATGCAAATGTGGCTGAAATTGATAATTCCAAAGTGCTTCATTTCGGCTCCTCGGCGGTTGGAGATGGTAGATAAAAAGAAACTGACAAGACACACTGATTGCCCTCAATGCATGTAACTCTCTTGCTAACAAGGCTGGATATTGTTAAAAATTCCTATTGTTATGAGGGTGGCGCTCCCATTATGCAGGCCTTGCAAATTTCTGATTTGAATATTAACCCTTTAATCACCCTACCCCTGAAAGCCCCCTCCAAAAAAAAAAAAAAAAAAAATCAATTGCCATTAAATGGCTTAAGGACCCCAAACATCAGATTATTCTTCTATTCTGCTGAAGAGCTGGGGTACATTGAAAACACTTCATTAATCATTTGTTCCCAAGGTAAACTTTACATTTATTTTCAAATGCATAGAAAAGGGGTTATCTTAAGCAAAGGAGGAGCTCCCCCACCAATGCTAAGTAAAGATGTTGAGACTGCATCTCCTTGAGTGTGCACAAAAGGCTGGGAATTAATAATTGAGAACAACAGTTTGTAATAGGAACCTGGTCTCCCCCTCCCCATCTCCTGCAAACGGGAATATTAGTATTTTAACTTGCGCAAGCTCCTGGTTTTCTGTTTAGACCAAAGAAGGCCTCAGGGAGGGGACGTGTGTCTTCTGTCATCAGAGCTAAGTTTATTTTACCTGTCTGACCAGGCGCAGGAAAAAAAAAATCTCCTGGCATCCTCCTCCCACTATGGGACGCCAAAATCTGAATGCCATTTCCAGGGAGGAATTGCAAATCGAGGCAGCTCTGGGCATTAGCATACCAATAAGATTCTGGGAGCATACTGGGTTTGTAAGGACTCCTGTGGGCCAGGGACTGTTGCAGCAACAGGGGCCAAAATGCCTTTGGGGAATGTGGCAATGGGACATTTCTGCTCAAAATCCAGACGGGCCCTCCCAAGTACCAAGACCAGAAGCTGGACTGGAAGGCCTCCTGTTTCCAAACACAAGCACTCTCTCTCTATCTCTCTCTCTCTCTCTCTCTCTCTCTCACACACACACACACAATTACAATTTCCCCAGAAAGCGATCCGATCCATTCATAGCTTCCCTGATTGAAAAACAGAAACTTAACAGGAATTCGCCTGTCAGCTAATTAAATTTTGGCTACTAGAATTTCTTAGCAGCTTTCCCATGGTGGCTGTGTCTCCAGAAACGTCCACCAGGTAATTGGCCTTGCTGTTAGACCTCGGAGCCATTTAGAATTCTGTTTTCTTAGGGAAATGCTGCTAGTTTAGGGAAAGAAAACCTGCAGATTGGTGAGTTACACTTTAAACAAATTCTTCCTCTCAAATGAAGGCCCCGAGCTTGGAAAAGAAAGCATCTCAGGGCACAGAGGCTAGAATTACCCTGATAGTTCGTGGTGCCCGGTGCCTATCAGAGGCTGCATCAAAGTGGCTCGTCTCAGCTCCAGGAGTCTTGCAGAGCGGTACCTGCCAAATGACTGCACATGAAAGGGACGCCGGGCACACTCCAGGCCCCTCTCACTCCTGGACTAAGGAGGCGACACAGGACAGGCAAGAGGTTTGCAGCAGAGCCTCCCCCCTGCATGCGTGGGCAAGCCGAGGTGCAGACACACGTGGATACCCTTGCCGAGATGCACGGAGACCTAACACCGTGCACGTTCTCCAGGAGCACGCGGCCATACAGGGACCCACAACACACAAGGAGGCAGGCCCTGAGGAGCCCCGGGCCCCCTCCCTGGCAGCCCTCCGCGGCGTGTCCTCCAGGTGGGAAGGCAAATGAAACCACGGTCGCAGCGCCCCTGCGTACAGTCTCTCTCCTGCCAGTGCATTCTCCCCCCATGTCCCGAAAACATTAAACTAAATTTTAATGCCTTGTCATTTGGAGTAAAGCACCCTAGTCCCACCTGTAAGAGATTTAAAATATATATATATGGTTTACTGCAGAAGCAGATTTTTGGTAAAGTGGTGAAATCAGAAGCTCAAACTTGCATTTATAGTGTCCGTAGGGCCCACCGACTTGAGCGTCTCTTCTGCCTTAATTACATGTTTCTGTCAAGCCCTGATATTTATGCTAGCTGTTATTAATATCAGGAGCGCGGCCACATTTGTGTAATTAAGATTGCAGCCCGCATTCCCTAAACTTAGTGTGAGTCATTAAATCAGCAGGTTATAGTCAAAGTTGCAGTCAAAACAATGCTTATTCATTAATATCTGCTATGCTAATCAGCACCGATAATCGTGGAGGCAGCTGAACCCGCGCCGTCCAATCCCTGCCCCCCGAAGGATCAACTGGATTTTAAAAGCTTACACTTTCTTAGGAAAAGAGAAGCCTTATCTTTAGTTTCACAAGAAGCTTTTAGGATGCAAGATTTAAAGATGCGCCTGTATGCATTTAATGTCTACTTTATTTTCAATTACACTTTGCAGCAAATCTGAATACCTCACGTTATCTATAGATTGCATGATATCGTCGGGCCCTTGAAAGCGAGTTTTTCTGAGTCTATTTGATTTGAGAGTCTTCTTTTCATCTATTGGCAGAGTGGTTCTCTCCACCCTCCTCTTCCCGCCCGCCCCCCCCACCCTGGTTTCTTTTTTAATAAGAAAACTTGGTTGTTGATTTCCATCCATGCACTGACTAATGCCCAGCAGGCACGGGGTGTAGTGATGGGGGTAGGGGTGGGGTTCGTGGGTACCGACCCGGACCCCTCCCCATGCACCTCTCCCCATGCACCCCGGGCCTGCAAATGCCTCTGCCAGAATGAGGGGCCCGGATGCTGCTTTGTGTGCACAGAGGAAAGGTGTAGGAATGTCCTTGCTCGCTGGCATTTAATTTACCAGTTGCCTCTGAGCTGGGGCTTTGGCACATTCCGCTGGAATCTGAAAGACAGCTTGTCATACGGAGGGCCTGCTGCCGACTGCTGAAATTGAGAAACTTGGCAGATATGCAAACAGTAACTGGGTTTGAGTTGTTTTGATTACAAGTTAAACAGAGAGTCATTGGCAGGGCCAACGTATATCTGCCGAGGTTCTCACTCCTCCCTCGTTCTCTTTCTTTTTTCTTCCTCTTGGCAAAACGCGTGGACGCGGCTGGTAATTTCTGCAGAATCCGATAACACCTTGGCTTTGCAGAGCCGGGGTTTTGCGGGAAGAGGAAGAAGGGGTCAGTTTCTCCCGTTGGACTCCCTTGCGGCTGTGGTTCGAACGGGGTTAATAATGTGAAATGCCGTCCTGGATTCAGAGCCTATCTAGCCGCACGTTGAGAATTTCCCCTCCTGGTGGTCTTGGTGACAGAGCCCCGGATTTCTGAACCCGGCATTATTTAGAGACTCATGGAGATTTTTTTTTTTTTTTTAATTTAAGGAATATTGGAGAGGCCTTTTACAAGTAAGCCATGCTTTGAATGTTCTCCCAGAGAGAGACGGAGAAGGGGAGCAGGGTGTTTCCTGTCATTTCTCCCTTGCATTCGGTCAAGATTGGGATCTTCGGCCTCTTTCCACCCCGGGGTCCCCAGTGAGTCCCGGCCAGTGAACGTTTATTCTCACGGGCCGTCTTGCCTCCCTGGTAACTCCATGGGGGCAAAAAAAGGAAGAAAAGTAAAAAATCTCAAATGACATTACCAAGGTGAAGAAAAGACATTTTCATTGTATATCCCATCTTCAAAGGCCTCTGTCCATTTCAGCCTGGGGGTGGCCTGACCTCTATCCTGGACGGAGCTGGCAATTTTAGGGCAGATTTAGGGTGAAACCGAGTTCATTCTGGAGGGAGGACAAGGATGACATCTAATTGTTGCTGCCATTGTCTCGGGCTGGCTGGCTGGAGGCAGATTTCCGAGAGGCTGTTTCACGTGGCAACAAACACATTTCATTTACAGAAATGAGGCTCTTTTCCCCCACAAGTGGAAAGCTGAAACTCTGAACACTGTGACAGCGTTCTTGGAACAAGCCCAAATATATCGAATCAGACTTTTTAAAAAAAAAATCCACCAATTTCACCATAAAAAAAAAACTTTATTGAAACACATAAAAACAAAAACAAAAACAAAACCAACCCAAAACAACAACCCAACAACACGGGGCTCAATAACGTGTCTCTAAAGAAACTGCCTTCTGAAAGGGCCTCATTTGGACAAAGTTAATTACCGCACAATAATTGCATTTTAAATCCAGTTTCTTTCGAGATGCAGTAAATTGTAAAGCTCACGATTAGGGAAAAAACTAAGTTCCTGGGCGCAAAACTTGTTAATTGCCTTTGTCAGAAACTGACAGGCCCACAACTTCCTCTCCTCTTTGAGAGGGTGAATTTCCTGAGTATGTAGGAACCCAGGCCCTGCAGACAGGGGGGAGCTCAGAGCTTCTGGCCCTGGAGATCTGAGAACAACACACATGCCCTTGCGGCCAGGCAGGTTCGCAGGGTCACACGGAGCAGCCCCGGTCACACGCCATCAGGGGGAAGGACAGTCACACTGAGTCCTGTCACCTCTTCACCACTTTTCCATCAAGGCTGGACTTTCATTTCTCTGAACTCTGCGTTAGCCGTTAAGCGATGGTTTTTTATTTGGCATCTTAACCATTTTTAAGGTACCATTCGGGGTCGCTCCTTGCGTTCACGATCTCGTGCCACCACCGTTACTGTTCCTAGAATTGTCATCACCCCCAACAGATTCTGTACCCTGTTAAGCAATAAACCCCCATTCCCATTTCCCTTCCACCTTTAGCAACCTCTAGTCTACTTTCTGTCTCTGAATTGGCCTATTCGAGGTATGTCCTACGAGTGGGACCATACAGGACGTGTCCTTTCGTGTCTGGCTTATCCACTTAGCATCACGTTTTTCATCCATGCTGTTACCTCTACCAGAACTTCCTTCACTTCTATGGTTGAATAATATTCCACTGTACACATAGACCACGTTTTGTTTCTCTCTTCATCCCTGTCTGGGTGCTCAGGTCATGTCCACCGTTTGGCTCTTGCAAACAACGCTGCTGGGAACATGGATGTGCAACAATCTGTTTGGGTCCCTGTTTCGTTCTTTGGGGTATATACATAGGAGGGAAGTTTCTGAGTCATAAAATAATGGTAGGTTTAACTTTTTGAGGAACCTGGTGGTCCTGTTTTACATGAAACAGAATTGGGGGGGGCGGGGACACTCCGAGAGGTTAAGGGACTTATTTATGACATGTAAGTAGCCAGTAGCAAAGCTCGAATTTCATCTGGAGTCCGTCTGACCTGGAAGCTAAGATTCATTCCCTGTGCCGTGCAGGGTGGGAAGTTTGCCTCCAGGGCAGCTGGCCTGTGATAGTTACATCACTGGGCAATGAATCTTGTCCCCCTGGGCGTATCTAGCCCCGTTCGGGCAAGCCACCAGACCTCCCCAAGCCTCCAGTCATCCTTTAAAGGGGGTATGAACAACCTGTACAAATAGAATGGTATTCGTATGGACAGATTGGTGTAGCATGGGTCAAATTTAAGTAAGTGATACAGGGGGACCAGAGTGATGGTGGCAGGAGCATACGAGTCTGGTGACCTAAAATGATTTGGGGGATTTCCAACTTTCCCCCGCCTCTTCTTCTGGATTTCTGATGCTATTCTTTCTAAGGAGCACAAATCGCAGGTGTTTCTAAAACACATCCCTTGTTCAGTTCTTGTCCGTGTTTTTGTGTTGGGCTAGAGAAATTCAATTTCTCAGCATCATGGATCTGTGTATATGAACAACGAGAGATCGTGCATTTTATAACTAATGTCCTAAGTGCTTAAAAGTTATTTCCATGCTGATTTAACATGGAAAGTGTCCAGGTAGATTAATTTTATGGGCTCTTTTTATGGGGGTAACATTTCAAAAGCCTGCTTCTGGATCGGTTTCGTCAGATTTCATTGGCACCTTTGTCTTAAGCATTCACTGATTTAAGGTAGAAATTTGGTCTAATTTTTAAAAATTTTACTGTAATCTCTTGTGAAATTGATCTGACTTTTTTTTTTTTCCAATTAGGATTTTGTACCATTGCCATTCAGCATTTTAAAATCTGTATAAGGCAGGGTAAAATTAAAAATTTTTTGACTCCTCATCCGAAACACTCAGAAATGCTATTAAAATATATCAGGCCCACCGAATCCTTTCTTTTCAGAAAGTAAAATGAAACAGCCCATTTTCACACGAAATGATATCAAAAGTTGCAAATCGTTTGAAGTTGCCATTCCAATTTGAGTCTGAGGACTTTTCCATTTTTTTGAGACCAAAAGCCTCTGTTCAAGGTAAATTTCCTTCATTTCTGGTAACCTTTCTTGTTAAACAACACATTCAAATCGTTCTTTTTTCAGGTTTGCTGTTTTTTTTCTAGATTATTATTATTCTTTCCTCTTTCTTCTCCCGATGGCCCTTGCCCCAACCAAAATGAATTCCCAGTGGCCTCTTATCAACTTTTACCAGTTTGCCCAGAGCCTTTCCCAGCTTGGGGAATGGGGGTGCCATGTAACTAGATCCCTGGCAAAGAGAGACGGTGGTCTTCTCTGTCACTCTCTCTTCCCAACACTTAAGCAGGTGAATTATTACTCCAGGATTCACTAATAAGTAGGGTTACTGGTATGTCAATGGATTGGTTCAGCTGTCTATGAGTACAACACGTGATTTCTACTGTAGTCACAGCTCATGCCATTATGGCTCTGGTATATGAAGAACACTCTGGACTCTGTGTTATTGATTTGTTTGCCTCTGTGTGTGTATTAGTGCATTAAAGAGCCTACACATTGCAACGCGCTTGTACAATTGTGTGCGTTTGTGGGTGAGGCGCAGTTTTTGCATTATAGAAAAACATTATCGAGTACATGAGTGGGACGCTACATGGAAATGAAATGGGGTACATTTGCTGATCCCACTCCTAAAGTCTCAGTACCTTGGCTGTTGAACACTTTTCCTTTTTTCTTTAAGTATGCTGAAGAGGCTAGTCTGTATAATGGACTAATGCCTGCAAAACTGCTTTTTTGCAAAACGAAGGCCCTTTAAGGCTTCATAAAATCATATAAATTGGTACTTGAAATATATAGATATTTACATGATTATCAACTTGTTATAGCTCTGTAAAGAATATTTACCAAGGAGGTGAAATTTCTCCCCTTTGAAAAATGTTAAAACATTTTGATTTGAAAAAGTGGGTTCCCAATTATGATAGTTAAAAACAAAACAAAACAACAAAGCAAAACAAAAAATCAAACAGCCACCTTTAACTATCCAGGCTCCTGCAATCAAGAAGTGCACTGGGAGAAAAAGACAGAGAGATACAAAGTATAAAAGAATGATGATTTCCTTAGTGGCCATAAAACTGCATGAATTAGGGGTACGTACATTCTGAGTGATTTATAACACTTGAAATTTATTTTAAAAATGGTTTCATGTAAGGAAATAACAAAAGCTGGTTGTTATTCATAGAATGGATAAAAGAACATGAATCTAAATATGGACCCGAACAGCTGTCTCTTAAAAGGATCTTATTATACCATTTATTTAAATTATTTCCTTAAATTTTTCTTTTAGACAGTGCACTTAATCCTGCAAAGTGGCATTATATATTTGTTTATATTTTAACTTCATCACTGTTCTCCTTCTTCACAGTTTCTCTGTTGGTGTAACTCTTGGTCTCAACTTATCAATAAGGCATTTAAAAACTGCACTTACTTTTCACTTGCCTTATATTATTAACTCTTTGTGACAAGTACAAAGCCCGTTGATTTCAAAGGGATTTATTATTCTGAGGCTAAAAATACCTCGTTAAATTGCATAAACTTAGCAATTATATATTTTTCCCCAAATGAAAAAAAGATCAGAATTCATTAGAAAGCCAGCCTAAATGGATGTCACCTTTGGTTTCGAAGGCATTAAAATTGGCTTTAATGCCTCTCCAACTCATTTAACATTTATGTACCCATGTAGGCTGAACCTTTAGGAAGCAATAGAACACCTTGTTACAAAATACACTTCCGTCATTATGATAAGAAATAAAAGGAAGCACCCTATCTGGAATATTAACTCATGTAGAACAGAGGGAGTGGTATATTTGTCATGAATCAAACACAGAATCAGGTTAATTCAGTTCATTTCCGGCTACCTTCTAGCTTCGAAAGCCGAATGTCATTGATAGCCACAGAAAGAACTCCTCTTGTGGGTTAATGAGGTTCCAAACTGATAGCTGAGAGCATCCTCTGCATATCTTCGCCTAGAGTCTTGGCAAGCCTGAAGCTAGTCCGATTTTATTTCCAATGCACAGAAGAGTGCCCCCCCGGGGGGTTGGCCCTGGGTTAATATCCCCAGCTCTCTTTAATTTCCTCTTAAAAAGATTCATTTAAGCCTTTCTTCATCTGTAAAATGGGGCTGCTCAGGCAGTGGGTCAATGACATGTATGCCCATTCCAATTATGCAAATCGAGATAGTTTTGCTTGAAATACGAATAAGGTTCACTCCACCTTAATTTGAGATCGTGTGAATCAGGGAAAAAAAATTGTACATTTTGAAAGGTAAAGAGGTAGAAGATTTCGCGTTTGTCCTGTCAAGAGAATTGTGCACTGTACAAATGCCACGGTTCTATCACGCCCCTTCGAAATCTGGAAAAATGACATGCTTGTCATCCTTTGTCAGCATTACCCATATGATGTGAGTTTTGAATTAGGTAAGTTCATCAGGAATGGGAACCTTCAGAAATTCCTTGGAGAAAGTGGGCACTTTCCCCGTATGGACAAGAATGTCTGTGAAATGGTTTCTATGATGGCTGGCCCGTGGCAGGACCACAGGTGGCCCGCATTTCCCGTGGGCTAGCTGAGCAGCACCCTTAGGAATCCGCGTATTGGCTTCCTGTGGGGGCCGCGGGCTTTCCCTCCTCCTCAGGCAGGCATGTAAATTCTGTTTCATTTCAAAGGACAGGAATCCTGCTGTTTAGGCGAAGTGTCTAGAAGCAGAGTGTAAAGAACTCGATGCTTCCATAGTGAGCCAGAGTGCATGCTTATTCTCCATCTCATTCTAGTTATTTCTATGATCGCCTGACCTTCGTGACTCATTAGAAAAAAAATTTTTTAATTTAAGAATGACTGTTTTCCGAAGTCTGCCTTTGAACTCCTTTTCTAAGTGAATATAGGGTTTGTTATGCCTTTCCCAGAAACTGTACAAATAAAAGCAAATTTCCTCCGATAGGGAAGGATAAGAATTTCAGTAACACTAAAGATCATTAACTGATATTATAAGACTGGACCCAATTGGTTGGAATTTGGGGCAAAGTCTTAGAGATATAAGAGATATTTCCAGAATCAGATTTCATAATAAGACTTTCTTCATCATGTACTAGTACCTGAAAAGGAGTACTCAGATGTCTGGTGTGAGATTTGGGATCGATCTATGTACTGATTCTATCTCTAGATTTTTAGGCAAGAACATACTGAACCTGAAAATTTCAGGGTTAATTATGTCAGAAGCCTGAGGCTGGGTTGGAAGGAGCGAGGGCTTTTGCAATAAAAATAGGTGAAAAAAATTGTAGACACGCATTTGAGGGGTTATGTTTTTGTCTGTGTGATGTATGCTTGGAGAAAGAGAGAGAGACGGAGACAGAGAGAGACAAGAGATAACACTCCAGACCTTGAGAATCAAATTGTTTTCAAATTTGTGCACGGCAAACATTCCTTATTGTAAAAAATGTTTCCAGGCTCTGCCTGCTGTTGATGTGAGTTTCTTCTTGTTATTGTAACCCTCGTCTTCATCTATGATGTGTTAGATTATGTTGGGATGTGAATGCTTGGTATACGACAGGAAAAGTACTCGGAAAGTATTTATAAAGTAAATAAGCTTTAATTAAATATCATTGTCAAGCATTAATCATTATAGCGCTGTTCCCTATGGAAATAAGGGTGGATATTCGATTTGTTTTGATTATGTATGAGTTTTAACAAAAGCCCTGTTTGTCTATTGCTGTGCTCCTCGAAATGAGCCTTCGGCGTGTCTCACTCCAGGAACCGGTACGATTCAGAATGGTTCGGTCCGTTTTTATTGTGTATGGTGTACTGATACATATTTTGGGAAAGAGAAAGGACATCCACACACAGCACCACCGTCAGGTGTGGAAGGAGGGTCTGCCTGTGTCCATCCACACATCCTCAAGTTCACGTCCTAATGTATTTATCCCAAACGGTGAGATTGGGAAATTTTCATCAGAATATGAAAGAGGCACAAGTAGGCTGCCAGTTGGCACTGACGGCCGGAATCTTTTTTGGGAGCTCCCATCCACCTGCACTTCCTGCGAAATGGTTGGTAGCAAATGGCCATCAGTTGTAGACGAGTTCGAATTTCCCCGGGGAACAGCGGCTCGCGTCCTCCCTCATCCGTCCACTGTTTCTCGCCCAAGAACGTTTTCTAATAAACATTCTGTGCTGTAAAGCCCCTTCAGATCTGTTGCTAGAGGAAGCGAGGGTAGAGTGTGAAGGGGCCATGGGGAAAAGGGAAGGGAGTTAGTTTTTTAAAGCTCCTACTATGTGCCAGGCACTTCGTGTGCGCATTCCCACCTGCTCATGGCACAATGGCAAGAAATTCACATGCTTCCGGTTTTCCAGGTCCTGGACAGAAGAAGGAAGTCCGAGGGAGGCACTCGAGGTTGCATAGCTGCGAAGTGGGGGTTCCTGGAGGAGGACTCCAGCTGTCTGGGCTCCAAACCAATGCTCTTTGCACTAAAGCATCTGCTTTCCTTTTTAAAATGATTGTGGCTGATTTGGAACTTAACTAAGTGAAGGCAGTGATGAAAACAGCTTAAAATCGATTAAAGAGCAGAAACCTATCAGACATAAAGGGGATAATCCACGTAGTAAGGGGATCATCACCTTGTGAGTGCTGTAGTTTGCCTTGACCGCTGACTCCATCGACCGACACCCAAAGATCAAGGAAGCGCCTGTCACAGGAGAAGCCCTATGCAGGGTTCCCCAAAGGGGCAGGGGAACCGGGATGAACAGGGAAGGAAAGCCAGCAACCTCTCGTTAGAGGAAGCTGGTGCATTCATTCATCGATCCTACATTCGTCGAGGACTTACTGCACACCCAGCACTGTTCCTATGCGGTGAGGACACAGTGGGACATGGGACGCCCTGGGCCCTTTGCCCAGAGCCATGGCAGAAATCTGCAGTGGCCCATCTGTTTGTGCTTGGACCTGGGCTGGCTACGACTCCTACCCCATGTTTCTCCCCTGGGAATTTTTTTCTCTACAGTTATTTCTTACTTCAACAGTAAAGACAAAATCAGGGCAAGATCTACGGACGTATGTCTTTCCTGTTTGCAAGCAGGCCTAATCCTGTATTAATTAGTTGCAGAGCTGAGTTGATTGCCAATGTTCGTTGACATTTTCTTAAGTGCTGGTTGATATTCCTGACTTATTTTTTTTTTTTAAGGCTCAACTCAGAATGGCTCGAAACTTGGCTTTTCTATTCTTTTTAAGGAGACCTTGACTCTTCCCTCCTCTAGGTTCCTCAGCACCTCAAAACCTTCTGTAGCATCCCTTGTCTTATTTTCTGATAAGTGGCTATATTTCCTCTTTCTCTGCTTGAGGACAGGGACTTTTTACTGGTCCTGAGTTCTTGGTAGAGCAGGAAGGCTTGGAAAAGTATTGGTCTAATTGAACAGGACTGAATCTAACCAAAGAGAAGCCACATTTTCCTGCTGGCCCAGTAGAATTCCACCTGGCACCTTTCTTCAATCGTTAGTCATTGACACATGTCAGCTGAACATGCACCGGGCCCCATGCTGGGCAGAGCGGAAACAAAATGGAACGTAGCAGCCCCTGCCTTCTATAAGCTTCAATCGAGAGGCCAGGGAGCATGCTAACACTGGTTTTTGTTCTTTTTGTGTCGGTCCTTTCGATGATGGTATTCCTTTTCTTTAATGCTCATCCCTTCTGGAGAGGGTATTCTGGACATATCCCGGTTCCAAAATGTCGCAAAAAGGGGACTTTGAAAATACGCAGTGCAGGAGCTGCGGAAGAGTTTCTCCAGCATCATTACGTGCCCTGAATTGCTCTGGCCCCGCGATGTGCATCTTAATCAGCTCCCGCCGCGTAACAAAACATCTTGGCCTGGGCGGCTTACCACTGGGCATGTATCTTCTCACAGCCCTGGAGCCTACATGTCTGTGATCGAGGTGCTGGAAATTTCTGGCTTGGGGACCGCACCCTCTCACCATGTCATTGCATGGCCTTTCCTTTCCGTGCGCGTGGAGAGAGTGGGGGCAGGAGTGAACAGTCTCCAGTATATCTTCCTCTAGAGAAGGACATCAGCCCTATTGGATCGGGGCCCACCCTTATGACCTCATTTGACCATATGACCCTTATGACCTCATGACTGTACCTCAAGTACAGTCACAGTGAGGACTGTAACATAGGAAATCTGGGTGGGGGGCACAACTCAACCCCTAGTGGCACGATTCTCTTGTTCCCTCCTCATGACAGCTCTTGGAAGTGGGCACTCTTCTGTCTTTTTTTTTTAAGATTGGATTTATTCATTTATTTATTTATTTATTTTAGAGGTGGGGAGAGAGGCAGAGGGAGAGGGAGAGAGAGAATCTCAAGGAGAATCTACACCGAGCCTGGAGCCCATTGCAGGGCTCGATCTCATGGGCCTGAGATCATGATATGACCCAAAATCAACAGTCAGACCCTTAATTGACGGACTTCTCCCTCTTCTTAACTGAGATGGGGGGTTTAAGCTCCGGGTCCTGGGGCCTTGGAGAGGCAGAGTGGAGTGCGTGGTGTGGCTGGCTGGCTTTCCCAGCCCACACTGGTAATTCCTCCTCCCTGCCGAACGCCGCAGGCCCCCTAGTCAGTGGGCCATGGCCAAAAGTTTGCAACATCTTTTGTCTATTACTATGTATTTTGTTTAATCAAATGTAATGGGGTTTGTGGAAGCAGTAAACTGAAGTTATTTTCAAGTAGGAACTGTATTTAGTACCGTTAATTGAATCAGTCTAGTTAGTTAGAATAGAACAGTGGCTGTTTGCCCTGTAATAAGGAAATTGAGTTTCTCATAAAACAGCTAATTCATGTCCTCTTACGCCGTAGAACACACGGCAGGCTGAGTACCCTGAGTCCTCCTACAGCCCGTCTAGGTCCTGCCTGGACTGCAGGGGGCTGGGGGTGTGGTCATACTCTGGGTGTGTCCCGATTGGCAGGAGGGGACGGTGAGGAAACCTAGCCATCGCGTGGGGCTGGGTATAGATGATCGCATTGACGCCTCCCTCTGGTGCTAGAGGTGGGCTACAGGGGGGCCCCCAAGTCCCAGAGCAGTTAAAAAACAAGGCAGAATGACATTGTGGGTGGAGAAGCATGTGGAAAGCTCTCTAAATTCGACTTTTACCTCTCCAGGATCCATTTCATTTTCTAGTGACTGCACCCCAATGTAACCTTAGGGCACCGGATAGCACAAAAGCCTGCCTCTTTCTCCCACTGAGAGATGGAAACTAGTTCCCCTACCCTTGAACCTGGCTGGCGTTAAGGACTTGCTTTACCGCTAGAAGCAGGCGGAAGCAGTGTTCTGGGACAGGTGAGGCTGGATCCTAGGGAATCTCGCTGCGTCTGCCCTGGTCTCTTGACATCCCTGCTCTTTGCACCCAGGGACCGTGCCATGAAGGAGCCAAAGAGGATCCATGAGTGCCTCCTTTGTAGGGGAACGGAGGCCCTTTGCCGGGGACCTAGCTCGGCTATGCACCTGCTAACCACATGGGGAGTGGCTCTTCAGGTCCAACCCCAGGTGAGCCGCCCTGATGCAACCTCATGGAGCAGAAATCAGCAGACCCCGCCCAGCCAGGCCCAAACTTCAGATCCGTGAGCAGAATGAATGATCATTAATTTTTTTTTTTAAGCCACTAAGTGTGCAATTGCTTGTTATATAGAAGTCGATGGCCAAAACAGGGTCCCACCCCCTCCCCCCTCTCTCTCCATTTGCAGGGTTGGGGAGAGTGGACTCCTTGTCTCTGCAGAGATGCTCTAAGGGTTGCATCAATGGTGCAATGCCCGCAGAAAGGCCACCATTTAGTAAGCCTGCCATAGCAAATTCTCTCTGGTGATACTTCGGAACTACGAAGTTGGGGGCTATAGGTTGTTCCTGGAGTAAAAATTCCTGGTTCCTCGCACCATTCCTCACCTCGTAGGATTTAAAGTTCCTTCTTCAAATGTTTCTAACTGTCTTGCAAGGGAATGTCCCTTTGAAATGCACCCCAAGGCTACTCCTTTCTCTAAAATCGAGCCATGGAAAGAGATGAGTGGGGCCGCTGGGAAGTCCGCGGAGCACCTACTTCGGGACTTGTGTGTAGAGACTCACGGCCAGCTGGCCTCACCAAGGCGGGCAGGCTTCCTGACGGCCCAGACTCCTCAGGACCCTGAGCGGAAGGCAGGAGGGCTCCGCCGCTACTCACCAGCTTCTGACACGTGCGGATCCCAGACACGGGGGCTGGAAACCGGAGGTAGAGACTAGACTTCTGGCAGCCCAGCATGCTGGAATTCATTGGTATTTAAAAACACTTCCTTGCCCTTTTTCATTATACAGTCTAACATTTAGAGACTCCAAAATCCCTACTTATTAGTACAATACAACTCTGAGAGCTTGGAAGTGGTGTCGGAAAAAACACTGCATTAAGAAGTAACAGTCTGAAGCGATGCATATGGGAAATGGGGAGTTCTTCAGAAACCCCTCGAACCTATTGGCCTGGCAGGTTCCATGAGGAATCGCACGTTGCCGGTGAGAAATGCCGCCTTACGTTGCCTCAACAGTATAGCTTGGCTCTCACAAGGTTGACTTGAACACTGGATTATTTATTGTCTTGGATCTTTCTCTTTGTGTAATTGCCGTCCCCCCAGCTCTATCATCACGGGACGGGTCCTGTCCTAGTCTGCAGCCCTACACGCTGCCTGGTCTTGGTCTAGGGATGTAGAAGGCACTAGAAAAGCACCCAATGAATTGCTTTGGAAAACTGAGGGGCTTTGTGTAACTTTCTTTAACTTCCTACTTTATCCCAAAGGACACTTCTAGGGAAACCCGCAGAGCAAAAGAGAGAATGAATTGTTCAAATACATTTGTTTTATTACATGCGTAGGACCACATCCATTAATATTTTCTACAACGGGAGCCAGGAAAGAAAGGGCACTCACAATGCCCCAACTGCGAGAAGGCTGACGTGGGCTCCTTTGTCGTTTTTCTTGTTCCCCTTTGGCCCCTGTGTCCTCCACGGTGAGATATTGTTGCAGTTTTTTGTGCCGTGGTGTCTGTGGGTTCCACTTAACGTCACAGTCTTGTGGTTTAGATTTGCGAAGTGATGTCTGTGACCTAGACAGTGTGACGTCACAGTGTGACCTTGGAAACATGAGTGGTTTGAGCACCAGCTTTCGGTGCCGGAGCCACGGGGCCCTGAGGCAGTCACCACCCTCTCTGAGCTCCAATCTGGGCATCCGTAAGCCAGAGCGGTGAGTCATCCTTGGCTTGCTGAGCTCTGCGCAGACGCGTGGCCCCCGTGGGAGAGGCCTGACGGACGACGCCTCCGTGAGGGCCACTGTGCTCCTTCCAGAGAACTTTAAAGGGACCGTTGAGGGTCACAAGATAAACGGGAATGTCAGGGAGTAGGAAGGGAAAGATTCCAAAGCGAGAGGTGCATCAGTGGGCCCCCAAAACTTTCCTTTTTACTCGGGCTCTGTTTTTCCTTTTTTTTCATCTCTCCTTTTATTAAAAGCTTCTGTACCAAATGCTTTCCCTCTTAACATTTGAGAGGAACCAATGTTGATAACTGTTTAGCCCGAAGAAAAATGTGTAAGCTCTTATTTTCACAGGTTTGCTCTGTGGTTTTAAAAAAACTGTAATAATAGGAGGGCCATTATTCTATGAAGAGACTGGAGAGACTGGAGAAAAATGTAATTCTTAAAGAAGATTTTATTTATTTATTTGAGAGAAAGAGAGAGCATGAGCAGTGGCGGGTGGGGGAGGGCAGAGGTTGAGGGAGAAGCAGGCTCCCTGCTGAACAAGGAGCGAGATGTGGGACTCCATCCAGGACCCTGAGATCGTGTCCTGAGCCAAAAGCAGACTCTTAGCCAATTGAGCCAACAAAGCACCCCAAAAATATAATTTTTAAAGACATTCTTACATGAGATCTGTTGAGGAAGGGCAATGATATCAGATCCTTCCAGGCATCAGTCAGTCGATCAACAAATTTCAGATGAAATGGTGAAGTATGCTGGTGGTCTGGTAGAGGAGAGTCTTCAAATTGGATTTCAAATGCAGTGGCTCATTCTGAGCCGTGGTAGTTTTCATACACACGTCTACACGATGCAGGGGTCAGGCATGCCCTTTCTCTACTCAGTTGAAAATTTGTGTATAACTTTTGACTCCCTCCAAACTTAACCACTAAGAGCCTACTGTTGACCAGAAGCCTTACCAATAATATAAAGTTGATTAACACATATTTTACTTGTTATATGTATTATATACTGTTTTCTTATAATAAAACAAAATGTTATTAAGCTACAGAAAAGAAAACATTATTAAGGAAATCATAAAGAAAAAAAGAAAATCTTAAAGATAAGAAATAGTTCAGAGGATCATAGGGGAAAGGAGGGAAAACTGAATGGGAAGAAATCAGAGTTGGAGACAAACCACAGGAGACTCTTAACTCTGGGAAACAAACAGGGTTGTGGAAAGGGAGGTTGGCGGGGAATGGGGTAACTGGGTGATGGGCAGTAAGGAGGGCACGTGATGTGTTGAACACGGTGTTATAAGCAATAAGGAATCATTGAACACTACTCCAAAAACTAATGATGTACCCTATGTTGGCTAATTGAACTTCAATAAAAAAAAAAGAAAAAGAAAATCATAAGGAAGAGAAAATTCATTTAGAGTACTGTCCTTATGAAAACTCCACAAGTAAGCGGACCTGTGCAGTATCCTCACAGCCCGGAGGTAGCCTACTCATGTCTTTATGGTGTAGATGAGGAAACCGAGAGAGATGAAGGAATTTTTCATTGCCTCTCAGCTACAGAGGGGGCACCCGGGCTGCAGGCCCCAGAGTCCACCCAGTTACCCCCAATGACAAGCCACCCCCAAGGTGTCCAGAATTCTGGACATCCCATCTCATTCTCCCATCTTCTATCCACCTATGGGGAGATTGGGCTTTGTTCAGAGAGCTGGGCTCATCCTCAGATCACATGGCTGGTGGGCAGCAAAGCTGCTCCCCACCCGTGTACTGACTGCTCTTCGAGGCCTGTGCCCCTCTCACAGACACCCCCAGACTAACTACCTGCTAAAGCTTTGTCTCCCCCACTCTCAGAATGTTGATGATGGTGGTAGATGTCTCATTCTGAAAAGTTAGGGACATAAAACTGTCCGCCATTTAGGGATTGTGTTACTGCTGAAACTCTGAAGTGTCTTTTCTTCTTAGAAGAACCAGTTCGATAAAGATGGTTAGCCCCTAAAAGTCTGCTCTATCTTAAGGTATTAAAAAGAGCAGTAGGGGTCGTAAAGGCCATCTGTGGTATGGTTTCTCCATGAAACACTCGTCAGATTTCAGACGGGAAGGTGTTGTTGGTGTTTGTTTTGGAGTTAGGAGAGAAATGTTTGCTTTGCTTCTCCAACTGTGTCAGCCCCAGGGACACCCTTGGCCCATCCATCTGGTACTAGAGAAATTTGGCCGAGGAGCCCTTGGTGTCATCAGGGGCAGCGATAAGCTTTGGGAAATGGAATGATGTGGGCTCTAATTCTGATTCTTCCCATTGTCCACTAGCTGGCTGACCTTGGACATGCAGCCTCGATCTGCCTAATTATTACTATTATTGCTATTATTGTTATTTGTTTCTCCGGAACTGGGGATCCTAGTGTCTCGGTCTTCTGAGGTTTGTACCAGGAATTGGAGAAGTGACATGTACAGTGTCTGGCATGGGGCCAGCACCAGGAGGGGATAACCAAATCAGCATCTAACATCGAGTGCGGGAGGACTCGACTAGTAAGTCCAGGAGACATTATTATTATTATTATTGTTACTGTCATTGTCTTTAATCAGAGGACATTTGGAGCCTGCCATAAAGCAAAGGAACCAAATGGCGATGTAAGAGGGGGTTGTAGAATTCTTTTTCTTTATGAAGTGTCATGAAAGATGCCATTGACAGTATCGGCAGCTTCATTAAGAAGTCTGTTGAGAAGACGATGGTAATAAGGCTGGCACATTTGGGATTCAGAATGGCACTGCTCAAGACAGAGGCCGAACTCGGGCTGGCGCTGCCGAGCCAGATATGGCTCAGGGTCTGGAGGGCTGGGCGCCCGAGACAGTGTGGTCTGGGGAGATGGGAGCCTGGGGCCCCTGTGCCTTCTTGGCTCATTTCTTTCTGGCTGGTGACTCTGCGCGCAGCACTCCACTGCTCTGGGGACTCAGTTTCCCCAGCTGGAGCTGAGACAGCCCGCTCGGCTGTGAATTCGCTCTCAGAAAACTGAGTCTGGGGGCTTGCTATCCCCTAAGGAACTGGAGCTAACACAGAAGAAGCAGGGAATGGGGATCTTCACCGGAGGCGATCTCTCCTGCGTTCGTACTTTCCATGTTGTCTTTCGAACAGTGTTTATTCACAGCTCCTTTGTGTGAGGCCGGAGTTTGGGCGGGGCCCCGCACGTGGACCGATGGCATCCCCGGAGGCGGATTCCTGTGCATCGCTGGCTGGGCACCGTTGGCCCAGATCTCGCATCCCCGTTCCAGGTCAGCGTGTGCAGATATCAAGTCGCGATGGCCTTCTCGGGCAGGAAGTATAATTCGGTCATCGCAACATTCGATTTCTAAATGGGGGACGATCACTAATAGTGGTTTTAGAGATTGATCTCAGCTCATCCTCCTGCCACGGGGACATCTGTCAATCAGACCAAGGCTGCCTCTTGGTCTTTTATCTGATTCCAGTGTGAATGTGTTTAGGGAATAGACTTGTACTCAAAATGTAAATAGGTGTTTTACTCTCCCTCTTAAAGCTATTACTGTGTCGATGGATGTCTTGCTGTAGTTAAGGGTCTGTCAGCATTTACATTAAGGAGCCTTATTTTCGAAGGCTTAAAATGCCATTAAAATCTGTCCGACGTGGTTCTTCAAATGGTCAAATTATCCAAATTTCTGTTCAAAAATCTATTTGGGCTCTTTATTCATTGGTGAAAATGTGCACCCAGTGCCGCCCCTCGTGGAGTCTTAGCTTCGGAAGCCTTGCCCAGTGTTCTGTTCCCAAGACATTTTCCCCTCCTGGGCGGAAAGTCTTTGGTCATTTTGAGCTGTCCTTGTAAAATTCCCTCATGTTTATAAGGATGTTTAGGTAGGAATTAAGGTCATATCAGGATATTGTCAGCATAGTGGGTGCTTTAGGGTTTTTGTAGGAGGGAAAAAGAATGAAGGAGTGCTGAGGTTGACCATGTGCCAGGAGCATTGTGTCCATTGAAATATTGTCTCATTTAAACTGCCCAGAAGACTTTGGAGGGGGCTACTCTCTTTCCTTTTATAATTGAGGAAACAGCTTTGGAACCTAAATGGTAGATTTGTGCTTGAAGATCCACATCCAAGCCGTGACCTTTGGACTCTATCAGAGATACTCATGCTTATTTCAAAGGTCAACTAAGACACAAATCAAGGTCAAACACTTTTTAAAGTTTATCTATTTATTTGAGAGGGAGAAAGAGGTGTGGAGGGGGAGAGGGGGAGAGAGAGAATCTCAAGCAGACTCACCACTGAGCACGGAGCCCAATGGGGAGCTCGGTCCCAGGACCCTGAGATCATGACCTGAGCTGAAATTAAGAGTCAGCCACTTAACCAAATGAGTTTCCCATGTGCCCCTCAAGGGCAAACATTTTAAGAGACTTCACTAACTCCGGCAGTTTTGATGGAATACTATTTTCCAAAGGTTGGTCTTACTCTTAGCAAGCCAACCTCCCTCTCCTTTTCTCTTTGACAAATATTTTTTCAGCACATACTATAATAAGCCCTGTTATCATCACACTTAAATAATTGTATTAATTTCTGCAACAATTTGCAATTAATCATCTCTGCTTCAGAGTTGTCACACACGTCATTCTTTCTGCTTCTGAGACTGTGTCTCACCCCTGCCAGTTCCTTAAAGCTAAGAGATCAGTGGCCTGGTTTGCCTGGAATCATCACGGTGTATACAGCACATCCTGTTGGCCAGGCTGAAGGATCAATGCTTCCAACCTCCTCGCTAAAAAGTCTGGGTGATAGTATATACGGTCACTCTGTGCAAGGTCAAGTCTAGCCTTGGCTACTCAACAAGACCTTCACTGAGAATCCACCCCACTCATATTCGGGGAGATTTCTCTAACCTGATACTTTTCTCATCCACTCCTTACAATTGGTCAATAAAATATCCTCTAAATGTTCTGCTTACATTTCTTGGTTTGGTAGTACGTCTTGTTCTGTATGGCTCATGACCTCCGTGATGGCGATGGAGGGTGCTCGGTACATGTTTGTTGAGTTGATGGGCAGGTGAATTAATTGGAAAGAACATTCTCTTCCTCCTGCCTCACTTTGGCTGGTTCTAATGCTTCTCTTCTCAAGGGTCCTGCTTAAGGCCGTTTCTGCAGGAGACTTCCCATAATTCCCTATTCCCCAGCTTACCCAGTTTCGCCTTGTCTTTATCTGTCTGGGTGTTTATCCCAAAGTATGGCTTACAAAATGGCCAGTGTTGTCTCCATGTGCCTGGTACATAATGGATCTCAAGTATAAGATGAATAAGTGAACGGATGTCTTCTTGAAAAAACCCTCACGATGGTTTTTCTAATGACCTGGGCCCCTCTGGGAACTTTCAGACTGAAGCAGCGTTTAATTTCCTGTAATGCTAGTTTTAAATAACAATAATTTCATTAAAACATTGAATGGACAACCCTGACAGGTAGTAAACTCTGCTACTTTTTCATTCACAGGAGCCGGCTCAAGATATGCATGCTAGTATTTTGTCCTCACCGAAAATTCAGAGGCACATTTGGTGAGTCACTTTAATCTTTTAGGTCAAGAATGGGGCTTTAGGGACAGCAATAACATGGAAGTCTCTGCGAAATAATGGGTTATGGGGGCTGGAAGCACACACTTTGGATTTAGAGGTGTGTATTAGTTACCTATTGCTGCGTAACAAATTATCCCCAAATCTGCAGCATATGACAACACACATTTATTACCTGACCATGCTTATGGGTTGAGAATCTGGGTGTGGCTTCACTGGTGGCCTCAGATGTAGGGACTCTCACAAGGCTGAAATCAAGGTAGTGGCTAACATTGCAGTAACTTCAAGGTCAGATGAGAAGGCATCTTCTTCCAAGCTCAGTCCCATGGCTGTTGGCAAGATTCAGTTCCTCACAGGCTGGTGAATTGAGAGCGTTGGCCAGATATGTAAAAGTTACTTGCCATTTGGGTCTCTTCGTAAGGCTACTCTCAAGATGGCAGCCTGCTTCCTTCAGTATGAGGGCTGAGGAAGAGAGAGAAAGCCAGACAGAGAGAGAGAGAGAGAGGGCACGAGCCCAAGATGGAAGCCATGTCTTCATAACCCAGTATCGGAAGAGCTATCCTATTGCTGTGGCTGTATTCTTTTCACGAGTAGTGAGTCAGTAAGTGCAATCCACACTCAAGGGTTGGACATTATGCAGAGTGTCAACACTGGGAGGTGGCAATCATCGGGGCCGTCTTAGGGGCTATCTACCATGACACGCCTGGGTCCACATCCGGGTTCTTCCTTTCAGTCTCTGTTTATCTTTAAAGAAGTTACTTAACTCTTCGGAGGATCGGCTTTCTCATCAATCAAATGATGTCCATTTTTGAAGGTGGTTAATAGGGAGAAATAATTTTTGCGAAGCACACATAATAGGTGTTTGATAATGGGTCGCCGGGACTATTATTACTGTAATTAATCTTGACGGGTGCTGAGGGCTTTTGATTTTCAATTCTGTGTCCCCAGGAACACAAGCTCCCTGTGGACCCTGTGCCTTTGACCGAGAATTTCAAACTTAACTGATCTTGAGTTGTTTTCTGGGCATGAGTAAGTTCTCCTGTGTCCTCCTCTCCTCTCTGGGAGGTGATTTGTGGCACTGACTCTGTCATTTATGCCATTATTTTTGAGGTAATGGAGTCAGCCCCACACTGAGAGGATTTGTTTCCTCTGGTGATGTTTCCTGCATTTTCCCCTTGCCATTCACTGTCTACACGTGCCCTCCGTTTCCTGTTAGAATTCACAGCATTTGCTAACTGCTGCTTGTACGGAGTCTTCTCCCTCTAGGAGTAAGAGCTAACAGACAGTGTCCCCAGCATCTGACAAATACAATACATATTTGTGAAAGGACCACCATCACATCTGATGAAAGCCCACTGTGGTGGCCTACCGGTGGCCTTCCACTTCTCTGCCTCATGCTCCATGCCCTGCCAGAAGCCTTTTGGCACAAGCCAAATCTGACTGGGGACTGCCTCCATGAGTCCACTTGTGGAGATCATTCATCCAGCAAGCATGGACTGGAGACCTACCATGATGAGCGAAAACAGATGTGGTCTCTGCCCTCGTGGGGAGACAGACTGTAATTGAATAGTGGCCCATGGGCAGCTGCCCAACTTGATGAATGCAGTGAAGGAAGAGTGGAGGCTACTAGTAGAGCAGGATCTGACCTGTTCTGGGATCGGGAAAAACGTGACTCTGTAGGTGAGCAGGAGAGGGAGGGACAGAGGAAAGAACCTTCAAGGCAGAGGGGACAGAGGACAGCATGTTCAAGGTCCATAGAGGGGTCAGTAGTGACACTGGTATAGTCTGGATTGCTGCTTAGTAAATACATACTCCGTGTTTCTCCCAGGGAGGATTGTTTACTTTCCATTTCCTTGACCTTGATCTTAACCACGTGACTTGCTTTGCCCGGTGGGATGTTAGTGGACGCGACAGGAGCAAAGCTTGGAATGTGCTTGCTGGGAGGAGCTTCCTCTCTTAGGCCTCTGGTATCACCATGAGAGGAACATGTCCCGGGAAGCCTGCTGGCCCCAGAAGGATGAGAGACACGTGGCGCAGAGCAACCCCAGACCTCTACTTTGCGGAGCTGCCCCGTGACCCACAAGCCCAGGAGAGTGTTAAATGCTTTCAGTGTGTGCCACTGAGCTCGGCAATGGGTGAGTGGGGTGGTTTCGGGGACAGAAGGAGGGCCAGGGAGGCTGGGGGGCTGGAATAGCAATTTGGACAGCGGTGGGTGCAGGATTCAGCTGGAGAGGAGCAAGGACCAGAGAGCGCTGGGCTCTGAAGGTGAGAGAGAGGATTCTGGTTTTTCCTCTAAATGTGCTGGAAAGCTAGGGAAGGTTTCGGCAGGGGAATGACATGGTCAGACTGTGGGAAACACTCTGGAGAGGGGTCAGATTCTCTTGTTCAGAAATCTGCATCTTTGCACGGAATATGAGCCACCCCATGCCTGCCTCCCCAGTTTCTGTAACCATGTTTTTCATGGCGGTCTCAAGAGCTTCTCTTCTAGGAAGCCTCCCAACAGGTGTGTTATTATTCTCTTCCTTGAGGTCCGATGCCACTTTGTTCTTTTTTTCCTCCAGGACATGTCACCCAACACGAAATGGCCTCAGGCCCATCTCTGACTTAGACTGGGGTGTCCCTGAGGGCAGGGCGTGTGAGGTAGTCATCTCTGCATGCCTGTTTCTGTTTCTGGGTGTCCACCATCCCCTAAACCCTTGTGCACCGGATCTGTCTGGTAAGTAGCAGGTGTTCGCCAAATACTTCTTGAACGAATGAATGAATGACTTTACCGCCCTTGGTGGTTACTTATCATATAGCAGATCATTAAACTTGTCTGTCTTCACCTTTCCCACCTGCAAAAAAGGGAGAATTACGGTGCCCCTCACTGGGTTGTTACGAGGATCGAGCAGGTGAGTACTGATCAATTAGTAAGCATTCAAAAATGTGAGCTAATTGAAGTCTCATAATGGTTTTGCAAAGAGGGAGTGGGTGAGTAAATGAAGGGCATATATGAACTGAGACCTTCGTGAAGGGACACCCAGCCACCCGCACAGGCAGTAGGAGGACATGCCCTGTACAAACGGTGTCGGGTGAACAACCATCAGGCAGTCTGGGCCAATAGACTGTATACCAGATCCTCTTGTTAGGATTTGGCACATTTAACTGAAGGCCCCTGGTTGATGGACCCCTTCTTGGAGTCTGAAACTGAAGGTCTTCTGGCATCTGACTTCTACAGCTCCAAAAGGTTCAGGCAGCTCCAGACATATTTGGAATTTAAGTGTAGCAGAATCCCAGGGTCCCGCTTAAGTTTGTTCAGTGGAATACCGGGAGGAAAGAGACCCCTACCTAAATCCAGATGCACATTCCCCGACTTCTCGAGGGCAAAATTCACTGCATTTTGTATCACCTTGTTCCTCCAAACACCCAGCACACATTGGCTATAGTACACGCTTGCTGTGTACCTGAATGAATAAATAGGTAAGAGTCTGTGATAGTCCCCTGTGAAAAGAAGTTTACGATATTGTCTAGATTAAACACAATCCCCAAATTATAAAATGCATTATGTATTAGGCCAGCGTCAGGGGGAGGACACACACCTGCTGGGGGAGGTGATGACATCAGGGGACACTGAGGGGAGGGGATATGACCCTGGGGCAGGAGAGGTGCAGACTGGAGTGCCTCCAGCCCTCCCATCAGAGCACCTCCCTTTCCCATCACGAACCCATCACTCGCCTCCATGGAGGAATTGCAAAATTTGAAAATATCTTATTCACACCTAGGCATGTCACTTCCCAACTCGAAGTGTAACGTGCTTCCTAATTTACATATAATTCGTTTGACTCATGTAAACTGCATTAACCAAAAGAGGAGCTATGCGATAAATTACGAGTGACAGAGGCCAGGCTGGATCGCAATTATTTTTATAAGCCCCCAGTAAGCCACGATGTTGTGTTTTTACAGCGCATCACGTCCCGGCGATATGGAAAGGCCTGCAGCTGCCCAAAGCACGTCTGTGCCCACCAGTGGCGCAGGTGGCCGCTCCGAGCGGGAGGATGGGGTTAGAATCCCGGGGAGGGCACCGTCCGCCCTGGGCCGTCTCCAGGGCCAGCGCATGGGATGGAAAGTGTGCGTGTAGACTGTGCATCCAGGAAGACGTGGCTGCCTTCCTCCTTCCAGTCATCTTCCTAGTTCTAGAAACTAAGCTGGCCTCTTCCCTGTCTGACATCCCAGTTCTTTGCTTATAAGGCAGGCATGGTAATGTGGTCAATGAGAAGAATGGGATTTAAAAAAAAACAAAAACCGGGGCGCCTGGGTGGCTCAGTGGGTTAGGGCCTCTGCCTTCGGCTCAGGTCATGATCTCAGGGTCCTGGGATCGAGCCCTGCCTCGGGCTCTCTGCTCGGCGTGGAGTCTGCTTCCCCCTCTCTCTCTGCCTATTTATGATCTCTCTCTCTCTGTCAGATAAATAAATAAAATAAAAAAAAAAGCTGTTTAAAAAAAACAAAAACAAACCAAAAAAACCCTGGAAGAATGGAGGGTGCTGAGATATTTAAACCGATGATACAAGCTAATACTCACCAAGCACTCACGTGTGCCCGAGAAAAGGGGGTACTTGATATGCATTCTCTGGTTTAGCCTCAAAGACACCCAGCTATCACTCTTATTAATTAGGATTATTATCAGTGCTATTTTACAAGCCAGGAGAATGAGAGCTAATGAGTTGGGGTGCTTTGCCCAAGACCCTTGCCACTGAACCAGGATTTGAATGCATGTCTTTCCGAAGTTAAAGATGACATTTTTGGCCACTAAGCTCTCCTGTCTCGTCACAGGTAACCAGTCTTTAGAAAACCCTCGCTTGGGGCACCTGGGTGGCACACAGCTGGTGAAGCTTCCGAATCTTGGTTTTGACTCAGGTCGTGATCTCCTGGTGGGGGGGATGGGGCCCCACGTTCAGCGGGGGAGTCTGCTTGAGATCCTCTCGCCCTCTCCCTCTGCCCCTCCCGCTTGTACTTTCTCTCTCTCTCTCAAAAATCAATAAATAAATCTTTAAGGAAAAAAAAAGAAAACCCTTGCTTGTCTGAGGGGAGATGGGGAATTTCAGGATTGCCTCGGTAAAGGCTGAGCTGGGGTCTGGGTCATGGGAAAGTCGAGGTTCAGGGGTTCTGGCTTTAAGCATTTTGGCTCCAGGTCCCCTCCGCAATAGATGGTTTGTCTCTACGTAGACCTGCTAAGCACCGCCCTTGGCCCCAGAATATGTACAGGACGTGATGGCGGGTTTTTTTTTTTCTTTTTTCTCGTTCTTATTTATTTATTTATTTATTTATTTCGTGACTCCGAATCGTGCAAACCTGAAATTGTGATATATAATATATTGATAGTCTCAGTTTATGCACAGATTTAGAAATAATGCAAACCCTACTTTACATTTCCTCCTCCAGAGAATTAATCTTGAATTGTGCTGGTTTTGAATTATGTGAGGCCTTCGGGAATAGGCCTCCATCCCTTGCAAGAAAATTAATCACCCTGTAAATGACTTAACCCGCCTCTCAGGGCTTCGTGGTGGAGACTAAAAGGAAGAATGCAAATGATTCAAAACGGCCTGTGTGTCTGGGACACACGGCCCCGGCCTTCCTGTCCTGAGTGACTAACCTTCCCAAACAAGCCCCCTTACTCTGGGTCTCCCTGTCTGCTAATTGCAGGTTTCCAAACTCTCTGGGGATTTTCGTCAAATGCCACTTCAGGGATCCCCAAAGTTTAATGCACCCCACAACACAGGGCAGCAGACCCCTGGTTCTGTCTCCACTTTCTCAGCAACTGGGTGCAGAAGGTATGCTAGAAACGTGTTCTCCCCACCAGAGGAACCCAGAGAGGTGCCCTGTGGAACTGGGGTCCTTGTGGCTGGGTCTTTGATTTCTGGTGGTCGTTTTTCAAAGGGAGAATCGAGTATGTTTACGAAACTTTGCAGATGTGTAAGATACTGTCTTGGCCATGCCTATGGCCCCTTCAGGATTTTGGTTTACAATTGAGGGTTTAATTTTTTCTCTACCCCCTGCCCCCCTGCCCTCAAACTCCAGAACCTGGACCAGGGGTCCTTGGCCCGCAGAAAACACACTTTTCTTCTTAGTCTTCTTAGTCTCCTTCCTCGTGCGCCCGCACCACTGGGAGAAGGGCCAAGATGCAGCACCTCCTTTGATTTCAGGCTCGCTGTGGGAAGTGGTGGGTGATCTTGGCCCACATCTTTGTTTTCAAGCGAGAAGCTGAGATCCAGAGCGCCAAACCTGACTTTGCAACAGGAACTAGCAGTGGAGCTTAAACTTTAGCAGGAGGCAGGATGGCAACCCATGTCTCTCTTCTCCTCGGCCCTCCCAGGATTGATGCATTCCATGATATGAGACAGAGGTTTTCGACCTCTGGGGCCCAACGGAAGCATCTGCAGAATCTTCAGAAAAGTCTGTATTTGCTTCCTTGGACCGCCTCGACAAAGCTCCACACACTGGCCTGCTTAAACAACAGGAATTTTTCTCCTCTCAGCTCTGGAGGCTAGAAGTCCAAGATCGAGGTATTGGGAGGGTTGGTTTCTCAGGAGGCCTGTTTTGGGTAATAGATAACCATTTTCTTCTTTTGTCTTCCCACGGTCTTCCCTCTGCGCCCATCTCTGTCCTAAGCTTCTCTTCCTATAAGGACACTTGTCATGTTGGATCAGAGCCCACTCTAGTGACCTCCTTTTACCTTAATTATGTCATCGAAGACCCCATTTCCAAATACAGCCACATTCTGAGGTCCCTAGCGATTGGGACTTGAACATATGAATTTTAGGGGGGGACACAGTTCAGCCCATAACACTTTTCCCTCTGCCCCACCCTTTAATTCATGTCCTACCCACATGCAAACTAATACATTCACCCTATCCTCAAAGCTCCCAGAGTCTTAACCCATCCCAGCATCCACCGGAAGTCCAAAATCTTGTCTAAATATCATGGAAAGATAGAGTTGGCATTCAAGTTAGGATTCGTCCTGAGGTAAAATTCCTCTCTAGCTGTGAGCCCGTGAAACCAGACAAGTTATTTGTTTCCAAAACACAAGAGTGAGACAGACAATGGATAGACATCTCCTTCCGAAAGGGGGAAATCAGAAAGAAGAAAGGGGTTATGGGTCCCAAGCAGGTCAAAAGCCTGGCAGAGAAAAATTCCCTTTGATTTTAAGGCTGGAGAAAAATGCCCTTTGGCTCCATGTTCTGTGCTCTGGTCCCACCAGTTATCTTCTGGCTCCCAGCTAGGAGCTTCTGCGATGGTGTCTAGTGAGGTCCCACCATTATCCTAACCCTTGCGCCTGAGTACTCGCTATGTGCCGCCAACACATCACAGGTCTATGGAAGCTCATGGAATCCTCCCCACAGCCTTCAGAGGGGAAGTTCGTAAGTCACAGGAGGGTCACTTTTCCTGGCCCCCCATCCTCGGAAGGAACCCAATGAGAGAAAAGTGCTTGTCTTAATCTTCTGTGCGTTCCCGTCTCCGGGACGATGTCTGTCACATGGTACGCTCAAGAAATATTTGTTGGGAATGAATGATGGTGGGGAAGCTGTGATCCCTCCCTGAAAAGACAAACCAATTAAACCTCAAAATCACCTCAGAGAGGCACCAAATGGCGGGATCCCAAGGATCGCGGCCCCTCTGTGGAGCCCCTGGAAACTTCTTTCCATTCTGAATAGACCTCCTTTGCTTTTCCTCGCAGAAAGGGCTCCATTCAGCCAGTAATTAGTGTTCGTAAGTGGAAGCTACTTAAGAAGGAACACAAAGCCTCAGAAAGTTGTATTATGTCATTTATAAGTGTCCAGTGATCCGGTGCCGTGCTGTGATTCACGGAGCTGAAATAAATGATTTGCCTAAAAAAAAAAAAAAAAAAAAAATTAACGTTCATTCCGCCGGTAGAACCTCTTAATTCCCGTTACACATGTCAGCATATTATGACTGGAAGCTGTCAGGTTCTAATGACTAAAATTTCATTTTTCAGGCTTTTCACGCTGTGTTTGAGAACTATAGGTTGGAAATAATTTTGCAGCTAAGTTACTTCCTCATCTGGTAAATTTAGCAATTTCTTTCCTTGTCGTATCTTTTTTTTTTTTTTAAATGTCCATGTTTACATTAATACCTCGAATAAACTAACCTCATGCTTTGCTCAAGAAACGGGGGGAGCAAAACCACAAATCGTGGTGCTTTGCTCCTGAAGCTGCTGTCCATTTTATGGGACATAATATGATTTGACAGCTGACAGATTCAATGCAAAATTATTTTTACTTGGCAGAGTGGATCAAAACATGAATGATTTTAAATAAAGAACGTTAGCACTATGTTTAAAAAAGTGAAATATACTGCATACCCTTCGTATGGATAAACAGCCTTGACACTGCGTATAACTCGTTTTATTGTGCTTGAAATGGGAATTTGTTGACATGATATTCAATAAATAGAAATATTGCAGTCAATGTTCGCTTACCTCAGATAGTATACCGAATAGGAATTATTGATCCCCCAGTTATTACACTTGTTTCTGAAATGCTACGTGGAGAGCAGGGAAACCAAGTTCCAATTTAAGTTGTTAATAGATTGGTCGCACAATTTATGTTACCCACGTCCAACAAATCACGAATAAAAGCTCATGAAAGGCTAGATGGTCTGCATTGCATTACTCATGCTTTCCCCCGTAAAAAGCCTTTAGCAAGAGACTGACCAAAGAATTTTAAATCTCTCATCATCTATAAGTCATTGCTCAAAGTGTCCCTAAATGGGATTAAACAATCGTCACTCATATTTCCTGAAATGACTGCCCCTTCTACCGCCTCTTTGACTTAAATTAAGGCTAATGATCTGTTTTCAGGAGAAAGGAAAGAAGTAGATTTTCCTTCAATGGCTTGTCAAGACTTGAGCATCGTATCGGTTATGGGAAAGCTTCTAGGCGATGATGACTTATTTCATCTCTTTGTCAGAGGGTTTGGCTCAGGGGACGAGCAGGTCCCAGCGGCCTTAGCGGCCATGTTGGCTCCCCCGTGAGGTATGGAGACTCTGGTTTGAGAGGACTCCAGACACAAAGCGCCCTGCATCCCGCGGGCGGTAACAGTGTTTCCTTGTCTGACTGCAAGGGCAAGGACAGGGCTGTGTGCTCTGGGTGCTTGCTTCGAACACTCTGGGCTGGTTAAAACACACATTCCATCCCCTCGATCTCCCTTTCTCCCTTGCTTCCTTCCTTCCTTTTATGATTCTCTTTTTCAGTCCATAAGGGTTGAGTGGAGTGTCCGCCATGTCCCAAGCTCAGTGCTGGCATTGGGATACCCGGGTAGACCAGGCTTCATGGTGCTCAAGCAGGGGCTGGGGTCCTGGGAGCCCCAGACCTGCCCACGTACCTAGGCGACCACAGGACATGCCGATGTGGTCGGCGGTCAACAAATTCGGAGAGACATGTGCGCAGGGCCAAGAGCGAGGTCAGCCTGGCTGTGACTCCTGTCTCCATCCTCGACCTTTTGGAGCCTGATGAGGATTGAATTATGAATGAGTGACTGTCACACAGTAGGCCCTCAATGGAACACAGTTATTATGAGAGCGTCTCAGAGGTCTATACTAGAGGGACAGGTGACCAGATGCAAGTGACAATGGGGCCATAGGAGACCATGGGTAGAGTGCATTTCGTGGGGAGATAATGAAATGAAATCAAAATAAAATGAAAATCCCCCGAGTAAGCATGAAGAAGTTGTCAGCATGGGCCAGACTACACACGAGGACCACAGGCCACTGGGGCAAGTAGTGACCTTTCGAGAGTTAGAGGCCTCTTTCCCACAGTTGTCAGACCTGAGTTTTTCAAAAGAAGGCAGAAACGTGGCCTATGCTGCAACCTCTCCAGATGCTAAGAGGAGACATCTTCCTAAAAATGGTAAAGACACTGTGCAAAGTAAGCCAACTGTATCTGGCAGCCCTGTGAGGCTGGAGGCTGGGCTAGGGTCCATCTCTTGTCTGGACACACTGATTTCGTGCTTTCATTCAAAGATTACTTGCCGGGGACTTTTCATAGCCCTTAGTTCAGCAGAAGATAGCCTGGTTGGTGCCGATCAAGGTGGGATTTGAATTTCAGCTCCAGAATGTAAGTAGCTGGCTTACTTGGGGTCAGTTACTTAACCTCAACTCTAAAATGATGATTTTACTACTTGCTGGTGTGTTGTTAAGATCTAGTGCGGCGATGTCGGCGAAGCTCCTAATACAGGGTCTAGAGCACTTAAATGTGTCCCCTTACCAGGCAGGGTAGGAAGAAGAGGGTGAGGTGGAGGAGAGGTGAGGCCGGATGTGTGAGAGGCAGGTGGAGATGGGGTGACTCTGGGCCTGACCAGGAGAGGCTCCTGGGGCTCCCCGTCCTTGGCAAGGGTCTGAGATAGGGGACGGCTAGTGTGTAGAGAACAGCTTCAGGGACCTTGCAGGGTGGGGAGGGAGTGATCTGTAGACATCTCTTCGGGATGGCGGGGAACTCCTTTCTTCACAGCCTTGGAGATGGAATTCAGACCCCAGTGGGACGGAGAGGCAAGTCCCTTGGGAGATGCCTTTGGGGCCAGCATGGGGCAGTCTGGCAGTGGCATCCCGATCCAGGATGCCCTCCCTCTCACTTGGGGTGCCCTCCCTCTTACTTGGGGTGCCCCTGCTAAAGCTGACCGACTTTTGGCACCTGCGAGGTTAGATTTTAAAAAGTTCCATGTTTGTCCTCTTTGCAAGATAAATTGTGCCCATTGCAGAAAATCTGGAAAATGTAGACACATGTAGAGGAGGGCACACAACATAGGCGGCCGTGGAGAACACACTCTGGGCTCGCCCTCAGCATGTCCATACTGACACTGCCAATCTTTTTTGCTTTGCCTTTCTAGGTCATTTATATTTAGCCGGGCCATTTTGTGGCCTGACTTAGCATGACGTTGCTTTTGGAAGGAACATCTGTCTGAGATCCAAAAAAAATGTATGGTGAAGGCTTTTCAGTGCTTGGCCTCTGTCTGTTCCAAGGTCCCTCTCCCCGAGGCCTACACCAGACCTCTGCTGCGCTCTGGCCTCTGGCCTCTCCCCTCCAACTGTCCCAAACTGGATCAGAGACCCAAGTCCTTCAGATGCTCCTCATTTTTACTCATTCGCCTCCCCCCGTCCTCCTTTAAACAGTCATTCCCTGTCAGGGTTACCAGATAAAATACAGGATGCTCAGTTAAATTTGAATCTCAGTTACACAGTGAATAAGTTTTTAGTATAAGTATGTCTCATTGAACATTTAAGATAGACTTATACTAAAAATTATGCATCATGTATCAAAGTAAACCGGCCATCCTGTATTTTTATTTGCGAAGTCTTACCACCCTACATGTAAATCAGACCAGCTGACTTTGACTTCTTTTGGCTCGTGTTGCTACAGAGAGGTCCAGGAATAAAGAAATTGAGCAGCAAAAGTCAGAGGGCCCCTTCGAGGACTTGGCTAGCCTGAGTCAGAAGGAGAGCACACCAACACATTTATGTGTGTGTGTGTGTGTGTGTGTGTGCACATATATTTATTTTATGAAAGCTGGTTCTCACTGGGTCTTTATGTGAACAGACACAAACACACATGTATACACGTTATCCTTTCTTTCCAGCTCATCATTTCTCTTATACATTAAATATTTAAGGGGCAATATCATTTTATAAAAAAAGCACTCAAAATATAATGAAATTAAGGTAAGTTTACTCTAATTATTAGAGATTTTCACGATTTCCATTTGTTTAAATTAGAACTAATGCTGCAGTAAACATCCCTGTAAATATATCTTCATCTGAGCATTCCTGGAGATGCTTTTGCAGGAGTAAAAGGAAAACTATGGATCAATATTTTAAGCTTCTCGCACATATTATCTCTGGAAGTTTAATTATACTTTTTCATTTAGCAAACGTTACTCCTGATTGTCGCAGTAAGCTGGGACTGTGGGCTGGAAGCCAGTGGCCTCTCCTTCTCGGAGTATAGACTCCGGTGAGCCTCCCAGTGCGGTGAACGAAGGTCTCTCTCCTGCCACACTCCTCCAAAGTTGTCAAGGACAAAATGCCAACTCCTTATTGCTTTTATTTTCTTTTTTAAATTAGTAATCACAATGAATGGCCTTTTATTTGTTTGGCCACTTATGTATACTTTCTACTTTGGGTTGTTTACTGATGCATTTTGCCCATTTTTTCCCTTTTGAGATCTGTGTGTGTGTGTGTGTGTGTGTGTGTGTGTGTGTTTAATTAGTGGGATATTTTCACTTCTAAAGCTTATTAATATTGTTTCCAATATATTTGTAGTGAACATTCTTTGCATTGCATTTTAATTTTGTTTATGCTGATATTTGATGGGGAAAGTTTTAAAGTGTTCTTTGGTCAGGTGTACTGAGAATTCTTTTGAGGGTTTTGCCGTGAATTTTATGCTTAGGAAGTCTTTTTTATCCATCCAGAATTTTAGTCCCTTTATGTCTTCCAGAAGACCTTTTTATTTATTTGATTTTTTAACTTTAGTTTAAATATAATCAACCTGAGATGAGTAGAGATTGGACTTTTCTTTTTAAAATGGACTACCTTTTTGGGGTGCCTGGGTGGCTCAGTCAGTTGAATGGCTGACTCTCGATTTTGGCTCAGGTCATGTTCTCAGGGTGGTGAGATCGAGCCCGGGGTTGGGCTCCGTGCCCAGTGGGAAGTCTACTTGAGGTTCTCTCTCTCCCTGTCCCTCTGCTACTCCCCCTGCCTTTGCATGCTCTCTAAATAAATAAATATATAAATAAAATCTTTAAAAAATAGCGTCACTTTTCTGACTTCACCTGTTGGATCATCAATCTCTTTATAGTTGGATTTTGATTACTCTTCTCTTGTATATTAAGTTTATACACACTTGCACTCACATACACAAGTCTGCTTTAGAATTAGCTCTTCTAATCTGTTATGGGTAAGATCACATTATCTCAATTGCTATTATTATGGTTTTATAATAGAGTCAATTTGAAGTAGGGCCTCTTCTCTTCACATTTTCAAAATTTTCTTTTGCATCTTCGCCTAAATCTTCCAAATGAAATTTAGAATCATCCACCCACTCCCACCCCTATTTCCCCTCCTTCCCCTCTTCCAAAATGGAGATTTGGCTGGAACTGTGTTTAACATAAATGTTAATTTGAAAGAATGGGCTGACTTACCTTTTCTTTTTAAAAGCTGTATGGGCCAGAATTTTTTTTGGGGGGGGGCAGAAATTTTAAGTGAACTTTGGGGTAGTGTTGAGGAATTTCAACAAGAGATTGGAGGCAGAGCCTTGTGGGATAAATAAATAGGAAATTGGCATAAGAGACACTTAAAGAGGATTCTAAGGAAGTTCTTCTTTGCGTAATGTAATATGAAACTGCTTTGACATTTTTTTTAAGGCATGATAGTAAAGATAGATTTATTTTCAAATTCTTTTTGGATGTTGTATTTGTGTTTCCTCTGAATGTAGTTTCTGCTGAGAGGGTTCATGCTTGCACCCAACTTTGTCTGTGTTGCTTATCTTGTATCTGGTTAGTTTATTGAACTGGCTTAAAGCTATGAGTAGTTTCAGTTAATAATGTAAGGTATTCCATATATATTATCCAATGATTTATGAAGTTAGTGATTATGAATGACTAATGAGTATTCCTCTTTATGATTTGCATAACTGTATTTATTTTCCCATTTCATAGCATTATCTGGAACATGAAGAACAAAGTATGAATGATTAGAGCTGCTGTCTTTGGATCAGCCTTGACCTGAATGGGGCTGTATGTAGGATGAGAGCATCACATATTACATTGATTACTGTTTAAGAAATGTAGCCTTTAACATATTAAGGAAGTGTTCCTCTGGTCTTTGAACGTTTCAAAAGATTTGTTTAAAGGAATGGGTGTTGAATTTATGCAATTTATTTTGGCTTCTAGAAAGATCGTGTTATCCATATAATTTCTTCCAACTTTGGCATCTTAATGTGATGCGATAAATTAAATTAATAGATTGTTAATATTGAGACTTCCTTCTATTCCTAGTAAAATATCTGGAATTCTTTTACTGTGTATTTGAATTAATTTAGCTAGTATTTGATTTGGAATACTGACTATTCTCATGAGTAATTCAAATATCTAGTTTTCTTTTTTGTGCCATTCATTGTCAGCTTTTGACACGGGTGTGAAGTATCATTATAGCATGAATGAAAGACTTTTCCACTACTATATACGCTCTGGATCAAATTGTATGTAATAATAATTATCTATTCCTTGGAGTTATAAAGGACTAGCAAAATTACTTGGACTACAGGTCTTTTGAGGAGTTAATTATGTTGAAAGTTCTTTTCCCATGTTTTCCCGAGGCTATAGGTTTTCTAAAGTTTTCTAATTCTTCTTGGATTAATTTTTGTTGTTTTCACTCTCCCATAGAATCATCTATCTCATTATATTTTCAAATGTCTTTATACAGGACTGTATACCCTATATATTTATAATTTTTAAACCTCACCTGAGACCATATATAATTTCTCATATCCAATTACGTATATTTGTTTCTTTCTTAATTTGGATTTAATAGTGACTTATTTTTTTTAAAAGCCAGCTCTTACAATTATTTATTAGTGCTATTATAGCAGTGTATAATTAATTAATATTTAACTTGATTGCATTTATTCCTTAGCGTCTTTTGTCCTTAGACTTGTTTTGCTCTTCTTGAGATGGCTTATTATTTTTAAATTACATACTTTGTTTAACATGACTTCTTCATTTTTGAATGCTAATTTTTCCTACTGTACTTCCTGAAATGATTTGTAATTAACTCTGTGTTTACTGTTTCGTGGCTGTGATCTACACTCAAAACACTATTCTGAATCATAGTGTTTCTGTCTTCGAATTACATATTCTGATTAATTACTCTGTCATTTCCAGCATCTCTTCAGGGGGCATTTTCCGGGATGAGCATACTGATGGTATATTTTTTTGCATAGCTGAATGTCTGTCTTTTCCTTTATGCATGATCCCTGGGCTGGGTATAAAATTCTTGAATCATGCCATTTTCTTCTCAAAACTCATTAGACTCTATTCCACTTGCCTCTCGATAGGGGCAATTTTGAAGCCTGAGATAAGTCACATTTTAATTTTCTTTTTTAGGTAACCCGCTAACTCTACAATCAGCTCCTCAAGTCTGCAGAAAAAATTTTCCCCAGGGTTTCAAAATTCCTCTGAGATATGTTTCTTTAGAGTGTGGTTGTCTGGGATAACGTGGGCTTTTCTGAGGGAAAAAAACGAAGCTATCTCCAGCTCTAAATTCTTCTCTATGGAATTGATTCGCCTTTTAGCTCCACTAGCCCTGGTCATGTCCTCTGAAATACTGGCTTTTCGCACAGCAGGTCTTTGCCCTGTATCTTCCACAACTTCTCCTTACCTCATGTAATTTGTGTCTCTTTGTCATCTTTCCCTAAACAAGAGATCAACGAACTTTTTCTGTGAAAGGCTGAATGAGGCGAAAGGGCCAAGTATTTTCAGCTCTGTGGACCCCATGCTCTAGGGAGCAGTTACTCAGTTCTGCTTTCTTTTTCTTTTTCTTTTTAAAGATTTTATTTATTTCTTTGACAGAGAAAGACACAGCAAGAGAGGGAACACAAGGAGGGGGAGCAGGAGAGGGAGAAGCAGGCTTCCCGCTGAGCAGAGAGCCTGACGAGGGGCTCGATCCCAGGACCCTGGGATCATGACCTGAGCTGAAGGCAGACGCTTAACGACTGAGCCACCCAGGCACCCCACAGTTCTGCTTTCAAAGCACCAAGAACCACCGTAGAAATGCAGCAACAACTGAGTATTACCAGGTTCCAATAAAACTTTATTTACCAAAACAAGTGGCACATCAGATTTGGCCCATGAGCTGTAGTTTGTTGACCTCTGCTCTAAATTCCTGGGAGGATTCGTTGGTTTGCTTTCTAATTGTGGATTTAATTCTCTGTTGTGTAGATTCTATTCTTCGGTTCCTCCAGTGAAGGATGGTCTGACGATTGATTGTGCGGGCTTAGGATGAGTTTAGATCTCAGTTCTTCCACTTACTAGTGGAAGAGGTTTAACTCCTGTGTGTGCCTTCATCTTCTTGTCTGTCAGGTGGATGAGACAAAGAGGCTCCTTGGGGAGGTATTACAAGAACTGACAAAACTAACAGGTGCAAAGAGCATAGAACTAGGTCTGGGACATTGTAAACCCTTGGTAAATATTAGCTATTATGGATTCTTCTGGAATTTCTTTCAGATCTTTTTAGGTCTCAGGCTACATCTGAACCTGCTATGTTATTTTGTATTATCCTTTATAGTTTCTATTTGGTCCCGAACACTAAAGAGAACATAAAGCAGGTGTATAATAATCTCTCTATAATCTCTCAGTTTCCCATAATAAATTCTTTTCTCAGGTACACTTTTCACCTGCATTTCTATAATGCTGTTCCCCATTTTTATTATACTTTACTTGGGCATGGTTCGGTTTTTTCTGTTTAGTGTTATTTGAGTAAGGATTGAGCTTCCCCTCACTATTTTTTCCTGCTATTTTTAATAATAATCCCCTTGGATCTCAATATGAAAGCCACACTGATATGAAAAGCCCATTTCCAAATTTCAGATGAAGAGGGGACGAGTGACCCATGTAGCCTATGTTGGGCCTCATTAGGATTTTTCCCTGCTCCCTGTTCTAGTCTTTATGGGTAAATTTTTACTCTGGGATTATCTGAAAAATCTATGACTCTTCTTATTATGTATACAGAATTATACTTTTTAACAAAAGATTTATTTATTTATTTGAGAGAGAGAGCATGCACGTGAGTAGGGAGAGGGCAGAGGGGGAGGGAGAGAATCTTAAGCAGACTCCCCACTGAGCAAGGAGCCCGGTGCAGGGCTCGATCTCATGACCCTGAGATCTGGTTTTTGATCGCCAAAACCAGTCAGACCCTCAATGGACTGAGCCACCCAGGTGCCCTGAATTATACTCTTGAAAATCCTTCACTCTCTCTGCTTGCCCTGATTTCCTCGAACTTCTGCTTCCTTCATACCTCAGCAAGCACTAGGTTCTTACCTTTGATTCTTATTCCTGTGTAGTCATTGGTCCTGGGAATTCTAGTCTTCTAAGAGGCTACAGAAGAGGAAGGTACAAATGGACAGAAATGAAGGGAATAGGGCGGTTTCTGAGTATCTCAGGAAGTGCTCAAAATTGTATAGATTATCCCCAGGTCTCGTATTCAACGATGCAGCCTCCAAGATGCTAAAGAACGGAACTACGGATTATTTAGTTGGGTATTTTTTCCTGCCACCTTCTTGCTGGCCATGTTATTTTTTTTCAGAGTGAAGACGTGCGTCACCAGTCCATATTTTCTTATTCACCTTTAAAGCAGAGAGTGGACCATTTGTCTTTGAGGTAAGTTTGTTTTTAGTGCTACTGTGGCTTTGAATGTTTTGAGTTTGTGTGTGTGTGTGTATGTGAATATGTCAAAGCAGGTGGGGCCAGGCTTAATTGGGAAGAGTGCCCTGACCATCAGGAAATTTAGAGAACGCGATTCTGGATAAAACACACAGTCCAAGGGAACGAGCATGAGCTGTGGGATCAAACAGATATAGGTTAAGACACTGACGCTGTCATCTTGCTGTGTGGCTTTGGGCAAATCATCTTACCTCTCTGAGTTTGAGTCTTCTCAAGTATACAAGCTGGGATGACACGATCTATACCCAAGAGTTATTATAAAGACTGAATTAACTATGATGTGTGACAGGGCCTAAGCAGAGTTACTCCTGAAATCCTGCCACTGTGGCTACTTTTGTTGTCATATTCTGGATCCAAGACAGAGGGATATTTTGTTTCTTTCTTTGAAGTCTGTAGAAGCCGTGGCGTCTATAAGAACCATTTATAATATGAAAGGCTCATTTGCTCATTTGTAAGGATCATTTGTTTAGATGAGAACATTCATAAAATCAGATTCGGTTAAACTCTACGGAACTGCCACTATTTGATATTTTGACCGCTAACAACGGTAATGTCGTTTGGCTCAGACTAACATAAGTAAGTCAAGTTTATTTGTGTGTCTGTAACACTGTTTTAGTCAATGAAGAAAATGACACGATTCATTTGAGAGCCCAGAGTCCTGGGTTGCCCTGAACTCTGTCTTACAAGCAGCAGGTCCGAGGGTTTGCTTCTGGAGTTGATAGTGGGGTAATTTGCTAGGTAACTACAGTAACGAAGTATCCGATGGAACAGGAACAATCCTCCGGGCTGCTGTGAGGTCTGGAGCCACTGCTCGAGAGGTGGCCAGGACACAGAGTGGCCGTGAGACCTGCCTGTCGCAGACACTGGTCTGGCAAACAGCTGGCGGTAATGGAAACAGAGGGATCGCTCCAAGTGGATGTTCCTGGGGCCTGGATTTCGGCATTTGGCATGCAGAGTCAACAAGAGCAGATAAATGTTGACCCGTGTGGGGATCTCAGAGCTCCGTAACCCCATTTCCAGCAGGATGGACCCGGAAACGACTCCCCTCTGGGACACATGGTTGGAAAAATCATCCCTCCGGAGGAGGGAAGAGGACAATAGAACCTCCTGGTGGAATTATGCCTCTGAGATGTTAATTCTCTCAAGTCAGGCTAATTCCCGGTCTCTTTCCCAAGTGCCCTGGTTTGTCAGTTGCCCCTGTCCTCTGAATGACAGACTGGCCAGGTGCCATCTGCCCCACATGGACACACATCTGAATCTGGAACTCTGCCCTTTACTATTTTCATTGTGTATCCTGTGCTAAACGTGCTTCTTATCTGGGGAGAAGTGTGGGGGGCAGTGGGGCAGTGGGGCAGAGAGAAGGCAAGGGCTTGGGCTCTGATCATTCTATGATCTGGTCCTGGTTCTCATAGTTACATACTGGGCAATCCTCGGGAATCTGCTCAATCTTTAGAGATCCCGGTCCTCGGCTGGCAAAAGGGGGTGACAACACATACTGCATTGGTCCTTCTGAAAATTCAACGAGGTGAAGTGTTTAGCATGAGATCCTGGGAGCTGGTAACTGTTCAATTATCTATAGCAATGCCGTTGCTGCTCCGTCCCTATTATTTTTGATTGTGTCCATGCAGGGCCGGGGACAGGTGCACATGGGGTCACTCGGGTCCTCCTCTGCCTGACAAGCGGGCTCTCCCAGCCTCCTACCTCGGAGCTCTCCAGCCCAGGAAGGGGCTCACGGGGGATGTCAGGCAGGAGGACCCATCGGGAGGCCTCGCCGTGTGACAGAGCCAGAGGCAGTGCCCAGGCTGACATCAGCGCCTGGGGACGTTCCGGCCGGGAGCCAGGTGGGGCCAACCCTCCTCCCGGTGGGCGCTCTGTGCCCCAGGCGCAGCCCGGCAGCGGAGGGGGCTAGCACACTGTCACCGCCTGTCGCGCAGGCCGGTCTGCCGCGTCTGCATATCCGCCCGAGAACTAATCAAGGCACCTCCCAATTGCAGTTTCCCTGGACTCTTCCGAAGGCACATCACACCTCCAGGGAGGGTATGAAGCAGAGAAGAGAAAAAAAAAACGCAAGAAAGAGAAAGGTGCACTTTTTATTGTACTCGAGAGGTGCACATGCTCTTCGTTAAGACATAAATGGCAGCGGTGGATTCTTCTCTTGGCTTCCTTCTCCTGCACCCTGTGTGTCCCCCTGGCTTGTGCTCCCCAACCTTGGGGCGGGAGAAAGAGCTGCGTACTCCTGCAGCCAAAATATTGACTGCACCTGACCAGAAGTGCTCCCCAGGCAGGGATGTTTGGGCAAAGGGCCGGTGGTGCCTGAGCATCACGGTCCCGGGTACAGAAATCAGAGACCCTGCGTCGGTCTTTCAAGAGAGGAGCACCCCTCCGGTCTCTGCAGCCACATTTCTGAAAATCTGGATACGGTTGATGGCGCCACTGCAAGAGATTCCTGTCTACCCCAGTTGCAATGATTATTATGGTAGCAACTCCCGGTCGGGGAAGTGAGGCTCCGGCCCTGGAGAATAGTCTGCGATCGCCTGTAGCATATTGTTCCACTCCACTGGCATCCTAACTAGACAGCTTTAGTTTTAGCATAAAATCCATATTCCAGACCTTTATGGAGCAGAGAGGCAAACTCCAGTGTCTCTGCTGTAAGCATCAAACAGCATTAGAATGAATTAAGCAGATTAAAGACTCTCCAAGCTGTTGGGTCCTTCTCCATCCCGTTCCCTCCAAGGAGTGGTTTTAATGGCCTGGGACAAATTGGGAAAGGGAGTGGTACAACCAGCCATGCCCACCTCACTCCAGAACCTAGCGCTGGTTCCCTACTAGGCGTCGGTTTCACTGGGGGGCAGGTCTGTTACAGGCAGGGGTGGGTGTGAGGATGGGGGGTGGGGGGGCACAGACCGGTGTGCCTGCGTGGTTCCTTCCAAAGTGGGAGCCCTCCTTGAGAGCCATCCCTGCCCCTTAATGGGTGAGAAGTCCTTCTCTGGTCCGGCTGGGTGACAAAACCCGAGGAGGGCGTCAGATGTGTGCACTCTGGTGTTTGGAATTTAAGTAAAATCTGTAATTTTCCCCCTGCATTTCCTCAGAGAAATTAGCTATTCTATTCACTGCATAAATTTTCAGGTTTTGCTAGCACGACACTCAGGGTGTTGAATTTTTTATGACAAAAATGCTGTAATAATTGTTGAACAGATGTAAGTGTTGGAGACCGGGCTCTGGCAGACCTCACGAAACCTTGATTAGCAATTTAACCCTGTCGTCGCTTCTGTCCCCCTGCCGGGGACGACGAGGTGTAGCTTCCAATTGTTTCGCTGGGATGTGCACGGAGGCAAAGAAAGAGTTTTCTGGAGAGGAGAGGAGGTACAGTAATGAGCCTTGCTGCCCAGCCAGGGAGGGAAACCCTCGGCGCATCATGACCCCGGAATTGCCACGTTTACCAAGTTGTCTGGCTGGGTGATTAAGAAACTAATTGACATGGAGGGACACTTGTCATGGGCCACGCGGCCTGGGCGCAGGGGAGAGGACGAGCAGTGCAGCAGCCTCTCTGGGGAAGTGGGGAGTGACAGTCTACACCCGCGGCTGCTGGGCTCTGCCTGGCAGAGGCCAGCCGGGCCCCCATTTGCACCTCAAAGCCGAGTCACCGAGGGATCTCCCTCTTGCCAGCTGCCTCCACGCGAGGCAGCCATGGGGGACTTGCGAGGACGCTGTCCACGGGCGGATGAAAGCACGCAAATGCCTCTGAAGCAAAAGGTAAATCAAAAGAAAATGGCAGCCCGCAAGATGAGGCGGCGGTGACAGCCCGTCAACCGCCGCGCCACCCGACAGGCCTGGTGGCAACGCGGAGGCTGCCAAGAGAACCGCCTGAGGAGGCTGCCACCGAGACAGATGTCACGGCGGGGAGAGCGCCTCCGTCGTGTTCAGAACAGGAAGGGGGACTCCATGTGCCACGGACCTGGAACCTGGCTCCTAATGACGCGGGGTGTCGTCGTGGGGCCGCGGGTGGGGGACAGGTGTCAGAGAGAGCGAGGAGGAAGAAGGGGAAGGCCGGTCAGGGTGTTCGGGAATGGAGGAGCCAGATTACAGGCCATCCTGAGATGACCGTGCCTGAGTGTGTGTGTGTGTGTGTGTGAGTGTGTGTGTGCATTCACACTCACTCATGCACCTTTAAGGCAAGGACTTGGTTCTCCTTACTGCATCCCGGAGCACACTGTGGGGAGGGGACAGGAACTGGCAATGGCCTGCCTTTCCAGGATGGGAGTGGTGGCCACCAGGCTGGACAGGTCACTGACCTTGGTGTTTGGGAGGCCTTTTGGTGGCTTCTTGCCGAGATTGGTTCCCCTGGGGCACAAAGTGCTCCCCGACTTAGGGCGTGGGCAGAGCAGAAGGGACAGAGGCCGGCCCAGGAAAGTCTCAAGGTCTACTTGGCTGTCTCTGCTCCTGCGACACCTGGGGCCCAGAATTCCCAGGTGGTTCAGATCACAAGCACTGAGAATCCTCCCGGGTCCTTTTCGTGTGTATTTCAAACTAAGATTAATTTGTAATCAGAAAGGCAAGAGCCTCCGACATAAAAGACCTGATGCGTTCTTTATATACCGATTTCTTCCAAAAATGGCTTCTGCCCTTGGGGAGAGGTGGCTCCTGTGTGCCGGGGCCCTAAGCAGGTGTTCGTTCAGTCTGTGCATCAGAAACCCAATCCCAGAATGTGTGTGAAAAACAAATTTTGTTTGTCAAAGTCTAGAACGATTAACTTTCGTCTAGGAAGTGATGACAGGTAGGCTGTTAGCAATAAATGTAAAATACAACATACTGCTTCGACCATAAGAAATCCATTATTTTTAAAATCTCAAAAAATTAAAAAAAAAAACAACAACCAATAATAACAACAACAACAACAACAACAACAACAACACCCAAACCCCAGAACATTTGAGAATCCACAGTGTGGATTTTATTGTACACTTAATTTATTGTAGGAATTTAGTGTAGGAATTTATTGTACAGTTAATTTAAGCATAATTATATACCTCCAATCATAAATGCTATGCAGTGAGATTTTGACATTCACGTCTATCTTCTGATTGCTCTCTGAGGGAGTTATTTCTATTCTGGTCCAACTCAGATGTTTCTCCCGTTCACATCCACGTTCTGCTGGTCTTCCTCCCGTTGTACTTTTGTGTTGTTTATTTTTTGTACACCGTGCATCGGTCTATGCTCAGATGGCCATTTTGTCTTGTATCAAGGTCCTTGGTACGAGGAGCAGAATATTCCCAGTCTATAGTCATTGAGTTCTGAGTTTAAATACTTTCCTCCTCAAATATCTATGAAGGAGACTGCTTTCTTCCAGTGCTCTCTGTTCTGATTCATGCCTTTATTTGACGTTGCTATTATTTTATTTAATGCACTCCTATACCAAACTACCTCATGCTCGTTGTTGACCGAGTTGAGGCCCAAACTGCTTCTACCACTACCCTCTCTCTAGCTCTTGAGTTCGTGCCACAGGCCAGGCATCGTGTTAGGCTCGGTGTACATATTTGGCTCCTGGTGTGTCTTGAGGTAGATACCATTTATTGCCTCTCCATTATCTTGTAACACCCTCTCTCTTCTTGCTAATAGAAGCCTATTTTGCAATGGCATCAAGGTTCATCGCTTAGGACTCATTTCTCAGGCTTCCTTCTGGTACTTGAATGGCCATGGAGCAAGGTTCTAGCCAACCAGGGACAAAAGTCTACGAGGGGTTTCTGAGAAAAGTTTTCCTTTACAGATAAGGAAGAAACGAACTGGCAGCTCTGTCCTCACCTTATGCCTTGGACGTGGCCATGAATCTGGAAGATCCCTACCGACCCTGCAGGCGTTAATGATAAACCAGTGCACCAGGGTGGTCCCGTGGAAGGAGAGAAGGCAGCTGACTCTGTGTGGCATGGGTAAACTCGTGCATCAGCCCAGGCCTTCCTACTTCAAATCTTGTTCCTTTTTTTTTTTTTTTTTTAAGATTTTATTTATTTATTTGAGAGAGAGAGAGAGAGATTGAGAGAATGAGTGGGAGGAGGGGCAGAGGGAGAAGCAGACTCCCTGCTGAGCAGGGAGCCAGACCCTGGACTCAATCCCAGGACCCTGGGATCATGACCTGAGCTGAAGGCAGACCCTTAACTGACTGAGCCACCCAGATGCCCTATTTCAAGACTTCTTATATGAGAAAAATAAAACCCTCTTCACTCAAGTAGACGTTAAGTCTGCTTTTCCCATTACTTAAAGTTGTAAATACTTCAGTCTTATTCTAGGTTGATATTTCCCTTTTTCCTACGGGGAAAACGAAAGCTCAGAGAGCACATCTGAGTCAGCAAATCAGAAGAAGCTTAGGAAAGCTTCAGTTTCTCTGTCTTCTGCCTGACTTCAGGGCCCAGGTGCTTGGCTTTACTGTGGTGGATGGAAGATGGCCACAATTTCTTAGACATTCCTCTTATCCAAAGTCCCCTTTCCTTGAATTCTGCTTGGGTTCTGTGACTATTCTGAGGTCAAGAACATGGCAGAAGTAATGCTCAGGACTGAAGTCTGGCACCATCCACTTCCTGGCCTTTGGAACATTCTCCTGAAGGCCTAAGCCATGTGATAAGTCTGGCTCTTCTGTGACTACCACGCTAGAGGGGCCACCTGGTGGCATTCCGCTCAACAGTTCAGCCACCCCAACTTGGCAGTGTGTCAGACTTGTGAGGGAAGCTATCTTTGACCCTTCGGACCAGCCCCAACCACCAGCCGAATGCCATTGAGTGGGCTCTGTCAACGCCACTGAGGCAGAAGAATCACCCAGCTGAGCCCTATCCAAATTCTTGAGCACAAAATCATGAGTTATGATTGCTGTTTTAAGCCACAAAGTTTGGGGATAGATTGTTAAACAGAAATAGATAATCAATTGCCATGAATAATTCATTTTAATTACAAAATGCCAGGGCCAACAAGGAATTGTCTCCTTTATGCTTTGCTTTGTCTGAGTCGCTTTTGAATATCTCTGCAAAATCATGGCCACAGCTCTTCATATCTTATTGATCTAAACATAGACTCCTCATTCATATCCTTTGTTTTGCTGCCAACTGATCCTGAGTGGGTCGGAAAGAATTCATTGTCTCTGGCTCTTTGGTTGCAAGAGTGACTTTCAGACATCTGGGTCTAATGCGGCAGACTGGGCCAAAGAGCATTGCCTCCCTGAAACAAATACATGGAAATACTGGAGACACATGATAATATATAAAAATATGTACAAGAGCTCAAAAGAAAGGGAATGTCTAGGTGCTTGAAGGGAGGGTTCAATTTGATGATACTGTATATTCTATGGGATATTAGTTATAGGTTATGGGGCTGGCGATTTTTTGCCTACATTGGAACAGGAGAGTTAGCTTTGGTCTACATGTGGTGAAGCCAGAGCTGGGATCCCAGCATAAAACATATACATTCAAAAGATCTGATAGTCCAGGAGAAATGACAAGAAAGCTTGCCTTCTACCTTGGCCTCTGAGTAAGGGGAAAAAATGCCTTTCATGACAAATCAAAGCTACAAACTTGTATGATGTGTGGCAGTAGGGTCCAACTTCACCTTGTACTTGTGATGTGGAAATCCTGAGTCTAGAAATGTAGGTACGGGTCTAGGGTTCTTGTAGAAGGAAATGCAAAACGATTCTCTAGAAACACATTCAACGCTTAGGTCACATGCATCTCCTATAGATTTAGAAACAACAAAACCAAGCCAAAGCTATGCTGAAGATAAACTCAATGGAAAATTACAGAAATCTACTAGGAAAGAAGACATTGGAGAAGAAAGTCAGCAGACACAGTGAGCTAAAGAAAGGGCACCTCAAGAAGTAGAAGTAATAGAAGAGAATAATAGAACACTGAAAGGGATGATAGAAGAAGTGTACGGATGGGGGCGCCTGGGTGGCTCAGTGGGTTAAAGCCTCTGCCTTCGGCTCAGGTCATGATCTCAGGGTCCTGGGATCGAGCCCCGCATCGGGGCTCTCTGCTCGGCAGGGGGCCTGCTTACCCCTCTCTCTCTGCCTGCCTCTCTGCCTACTTGTGATCTCTCTCTCTGTCAAATAAATAAATAAAATCTTAAAAAAAAAAAAAAAAGAAGTATACGGATGCATTTAAAGGAATTGAAGCAGAGGAGGGATAAAGAATAACACAAATTTTTTTTAAAATTAACTTCCAGATTAATTTCAAGATAAAAATAGATCCCTGCATAGAAAGATCTGTAAGTACCATTGTCTTTTAGAATATGCTTATTAAAACCATCCTCTGATTGTTGCAGGCTGGTATTTTATTCTATATTCCTGTGGAGTGCAGACTGCTGAGCTAAGGGAGAAAATTCTGCACCCTAACAAGAGAATGTTCATGTCCCAGGGAAAGGGACCTTCGACTTGAGCTGAGTGGTGGCCAGACATAATCCCCCTGCTGGCCGTTGGACAGACATTCCCCAGTTTACCTCTGATGTGCACTGGTGATAAAAATATCCTAGGTTTTTTGCTGTGGCTGTTACTACTCCACAAATTGTGGTGCTGCTTTCCAGTTTGTGGATGGCCGAGTTGAAGAATAGGGAAACAGCCAATGGCCAATGAGGAACATTGACAGAATAAGGTCCAAAGATGTCTCAGGATGTGTGTGTGTGCCCACAAACTTCGATGTTCTCCACAATCTTAAAACCAAAACTCTCCGGCTGTGCGTGAATAAGCACTTACCTCCTGGAGATCTAGGTTTCTGTCAGGTGGTGGTGGGGGGGGCAAAGAAAGGGCTGGAAATGGGCCCTCCGACTGAGCAGGAGACACTGAGTAGTCCTGTGACAGCCTGGTGAGAACTCTGAAGGAGCACAGCCACTGTGCCATGGGGCAGACTAACCTGGGGTCAGCAGCCTCCTACCCTCCGTTGGCATTGGTTGTGTTGGAAGACAGACATGTCCATGAGTTAATGAGTTATCATCTTGTCTGTGGCTGCTTTCATGCCACAAAAGCAGAGTTCAGTAGTTTCACCAAAGACCCTATGGGATGCAGAGCTTAAGTTATTTACCTCTGGCCCTTTGCACAAGACGTTTCTTGGAGCCCCACCTCGATGAGACAGCAGGCCTCCAGGTAGAAAAAATGGCGCATCCATTCCCAGCTCTCTACCTCTCCCACCTATTGCTCCCCGCCCACCAGCCTCTGCTCCTCTGGTCTGTCCGCTCCCCACTTCTTGGCTTCTGCTCAGTCATGGTCATTGCTTTCTCGGAACTTGTGCTTACAGAAGATATGCTGTGGGCACTCTCTCCAAGCTCTACCTCCACCTGGACTTTTAGTTTCACTCCCACCGCCGCCAGGATCATCTTAGTCTTCCAGTTCACACTCAGAGATGAGGACATGCCTTGCCCAGTTCATCTGTTCTTGCCCGATCATAATAGATGTCTCTGTTCAGCCTCTGGTTTGGCTTTTCATAGGTCAAATGGCTACTCTGACCCAGCCGACCATTGTCTCTAGTACGGCCTTAATACCAAGACTAGGTGATGGGAGTCCATTCTCATTCCTAATCTTGTCAAGCTTCTATCCTGTACATGACTTTATCCCAATTAGCTGACACACCAAGAGTTTGAAGTAGAAAGCATTACTCCTATTTTATAGGTGAAGAAATGGAGACTTTAGAGATTAAATATCTAACCCTGGATGAAGCACTTTTTAAAACTTAATTTAATTTAATTTAATTTATTTATTTTTTTATTAACATATAATGTATTATTTGCCCCAGGGTACATGTCTGTGGATCCTCAGGCTTACACATTTCACAGCACTCACCATAGCACATACCCTCCCTAATGTCCATAACCCAGCCATGCTATCCCTACCCCCCTACCCCCCAGCCACCCTCAGTTTGTTTCATGAGTTTAGGAGTCTCTTATGGTTTGTCTCCTTCCTGATCCCCTCTTGTTTCATTTCCCCCCCACCCCCCCACAACCCTCCACCCTGCCTCTCAAATTCTTCATATCAGAGAGATCATATGATAATTGTCTTTCTCTGATTGACTTATTTCACTTAGCATAATACCCTCTAGTTCCATCCACGTCGTTGCAAATGGCAAGATTTCATTTCTCTTGATGGCTGCATAGTATTCCATCTTCTTTTGGATGAAGCACTTTACTAGGGATTGACAAAGCCAGGCCTCTAGGTGGTTCTCCTTGGATGGCCCTAAATCCTGATTCTGTGCTCTTTCTGTTTGTCCCCATCGAATTGGCAGAGTCCCTTGAGCTGGACCTGGATGAGAAAGAACTGGCCGGCCCTGCTAAGAGGACAGAGGATGGGAGAACAAATCAGGTGAGAAAATCCCGGTAGATGGGGGAGAAGGAGCAGGTGTGGAGTGGGACTGGCCATTCTGTGGAGAGGGAGGAAACATGGCAGACTCGGCTGGCCCGCAATCCCGAGGATGGTTTCGGAATCCCAGGGACTGAGTGTGGGCAGCATTTCCCAGACCCCTTAGTCCATAACCACTATCCATGTGCCTTTAGTAGACCCAGGCAGAAAGGAAAAAAAGAATCAGCAAGCTCTGCTGGTATGACAGCATGCTCTCTTGGTCACCAACGAGCACTGGGCTTACAGCTCGTGGCGACTGGGGAGCACACAGCCTTTAAACTCTTAATCCATCTGGGGGAGACAGTTCGCAAAAGAAGGTTTCTGCAGGGGCATCTGATACTCAGAACAGATTCGCTGATGTAACAATTATTTGCACTATTTATATTCAAATGTTCTTTTAAAAAATGCAGCATCCAAATTTACCGATAGTAACTGTGTGCAAATCAGGAAACTTATCTCCTTTTTATAGGCTAAAATCAAATTACACTTTACATTTTTCTCCCCTGCAGAATATTAGATTGTGGTGTCTAAATGACTTGTGTTTAGGAAAAAGGTGAATTTTAAGAACAAATTTTAAAACTGCAGAAGCAGTTTAATGGGTGTTTTCAGAAATGAGCTGCCGTCATATATTTGTGTGAAACTGGTACTCACATCCTCGCTTCTGTTAGAGCTGAGCTCTGAAAATCCTCCTGCTCGAGTTTTTGTTTATTACCCTGTGGACGACAGGACTGCTGAATAAAGTTCTAAAAAAAAGTCGGCTGATGTCCCTGTTTGTTCTCCATAGGAGCCAATCAACTTGTCTTCTGACCTTTAATCCGAGATGTGATTGAGTTCTCAATATCGTGCAATTCACAGATTCTATCCCCATTTACGCACACGTTTGTAGTTGTCACATGGTTTTCAGTGTTCTTAATGAGCTGTTAACAAGCTGTCAATTACCTATGCAAATTAGGGAGCCGCCATTGCGAGGTGGCTGTATCTGGAGTTAAAGAGTGCTACCTTGGAATGTTAGGGAATCAATCATTCTAGCTTTAATAGCTGTCTTCACCCATGTGTCTCTTGTCATGTCTGGGTCTTTTTTCATTATAATACCTACCACATAAGAAAAGCCCTTTGGGAATTTCGAAGGTGCTTAGAAAAGAGCTTACCTAAATCTTTTATAACTTTCAACTTGGCTTACGTACTGCCTTGGATGCGCTCTTACTTTTCCATCTCTGCCTTTCTAGGCATATTCCACTGCTGATGGGAAGGGGCCCCCTCCCACTGCTGCTCCAGCTCCAGGGGCCCATTCAGGGTCCTTTGCCCCTGTTTCTTCTGCAGGAAAGATCTTTACCCTCTCCACCCCTCGGTGAGCTCCTGGGCACAGATGCACTGACAATGAATAAGTCAGGCTAAATGCCAGGAATGAAAGCTTATTTGCTCAGCAAAGTTTGCTGAGCCCCATCTTCCTGGCACCCTGGATGCGAATGGGAATAAAACCAAGCTCACCGCCATCGTGGAACTGACATTCTGGAGGGGAAGTCAGAAGATTAGCAATGAACAATAACTGCACTACACAAGGAGAGGACACTGGTGTATGGGAAGGTGATGCATGACAAGGCAAAAAAGAGAAAGAGCAGAGTATGACGGATGTGGAATAGTTAGGGGCAGGGTAGTTGCAATCTAAATAGAATCTCCGAGTGAGGCCTCACTGAGGAGGCTACATCCGAGCAAAAACTCCCAAGAAGGGAGGCTGTTGGCCACCAGGATACCTAAGGAGAAGCACGTGGGAGAGCCAACTTCAAGTTCAAGGAGCCTAAGAAGGGAGAAGGTTCCAGAACAGTGAGGTTGCAGGGTGGGGGTGGGGATGCTGGAAAGGGGGCTGGGGGACAGGATGGCATCTGAAGGAGCTTTGTAGCAAAGAGGGTGGGATGAGCAGGACAGGGGCGGATCATGTGGGCCCCTTGGATAAGCTCTTTGATTTTCCCTCTGAGTGGGGGGGAAGCCATTGCTGGATGTCGTTTATATATTGTTCAAACTTAATAATTTTGGATTTACGGAAGAGTCGCAAAGAGAGCCCTATACCCTTCAGCTTCCTCTAATGTTTCCATCTTACATAAGTATGGACCGTTGATTAAAATGAAGAAATTGACTTTGGTGTAACACTATTAACTAAACTCAGACTTTATTTGAATTTTCCCACTTTTTTTTTTTTTTTTTCTATTTCAGGATTCAGGTTAGTCTGTCTAGCGTCTTCTCTACCTCTTCTAATTGGTTACCATTTCTTGTTCTTTTCTTGACTTTGACATTTTTGAAAAGTGGTCAGGCACAGTGGTAGACTGTGCCTCAAGTTGGGTCTGTCCTGTCTTTTCTCATGGAGAGCCTGAGGGTATGGATCTGGGCAAAGAGCCTCAGAGGACATGTGTCCTTCTTGTCCCATTGTGTTGGGGACACATGACTTATCCTGGTGATGTCAACCTTGGTCTAAGGTTAACCTTGGCTAAGGTGGTATTTGCCAGGTTTCTTTGCTATAAAATTACTGTGGTTAGTTTTTCATATTCTATTCATTAGAGTCAAGTTGCTAAGTCCTGTCTGCATTCAGGAGAGGTTCATTAAGCTCTGCTTCCTGGACGGGGGTTGATAGCAAAGAATTTGTAGTTATATGTTAAAACCATTAGTAAGTAAAAAATTGGTAGTGGTGGGGAACTTTCGAGATTATGAAAATTCCCTATTTCTCCTTAAAGCTTTGTCCTCTAATGTTAGCATTCATCAGTAGATCTGACAGGCAACATTCATGAAAATCATGTTTTAAGGGGGATTTTCTAGTTCCTTCATTCCTTCATTGCTGAGTTTTGAGCAGGAGTGACATCCTTGATTTCCCTTTGAAGAGCGATTCAAGGGTCATGGATGAAAACAGGAAGCCAGTTGGGGAGGTACTGCAGTGATTCAGGTAAGGGATGGTGGTGTGGAACAAGGCAGAAGCAGTGCTCATAGGGTAAAATGGCCAACTCCGGACATAAGTGGGAAAGCAAGGAATGGCATTTCACCACCAGATGGATTGTAGAGCTGCTGGAATCATGGAGAGGCCATGGGGAGAGAGGGATAGCTGAGGGTGTAGCAGGTTTTCTGGGCTGATGGGGATGAGTAAGCCAGGCAATCCGTTGCATTCGACATCCCGGTGGAGAGCTTGGGTAAGCAGCCAGATAACAGAGTCAAAAGTTTGAGAGAGAGGTCCTTTGACTATGCTCAAAACTTCTTCAAGACGAATTTGAGATTTCTCCATAGTATATCCTAGGTAAGTGTTCTTATTTTAAAGGTTTTAAGATGTGTCGTAAACTCAGAGAAGACATGACCACTAAATAATTAGTGCAGAGAATTCATAACCACCCCCCCCACAAATTATGAATTCATAAAGGCAACAGCAAACAATAAAATTTGGCAAAAGATATGAGGGCAATTCACAAAAGAGGAACCCTGAGCATTCAATAAACATTTGAAAAGATGCTCACTGAAAGCTGGAAAAAAGCAAATTAATGCAGTGGTAGGATACTGTTTTATACCCATCAAATTGCCAAAAATTGAAAGGTCTGATGATACCAAGTGCTGGGGAGAATGTTTCAGACCTGGTTGATGAGAGTGTAAATTGGTAAGCAGTGCAGGGAAATCTAGGAAAGAAAACTGGAGCCTGGCACAGAGCGTGGGCTCTGCAGCAATCCTGTGAGGAATCACTCTCGATTCTATCTACCTCCTTTTAGCTGGAAGAGCTTGAGCTACTGGATCTCTGCACCTCACTCTTCTCATCTGTGAAATAGGGATAATACTGTGGTCTAGTTGTGTTGTTCTAAAAATAACAGGAATTAATATATGTAAAGCCATTAGATCCTGATGGACCATAAATGCACAGTAAGAGTTAGCTATTAGTATTAGTAGATGTAAAGGGTCTCTTACCGCGCTGACTAGCAATCCTACTTGTAGAAATAAAATTAAAGAAAATATACCTAATGAGACAGATACAAAGGATTTTTAAGGAAACATTGTTTATTACAGTAAAATACTAGAAACAAACTAAACGCTCATTCTCAGGGTAAGAAAAATGAACATTTATATGTTTATTACATATTATAGTATGAATATTATATTCATATTGTGTGAAATATTATAGTGCAGTGAAAATGTATAAGTGAGAGTTACATGTTTTGAAATGAATCAAAATATTAAGTCAAATGAGTAAATTTCAAACTGTACAATCCTCATTTAGTCTGCTGAAATATGTTGGTTGGCTTGAAGTACATGAAAAAACCCCTAAACTCTCACATGATTGTGTTGGACAGGGAGAAGTCATTTAGTAGACCTTTCAGATGAGTTTGGATATCCTTCTTTGATACTATGCCAAAACTCAAGAAGCGGTAGTTTCTTAAAAGTTAGTTGTAATGTGAAATCTGAAACTATATCAATGAGTTTTTCATACCTGTTTCTATTAAAACCCATTGTCTGTCTTGAACTTTGAATGGAATTGATGGCAAATCCATGTGTGATTTTGTAACATTATATGTTGCTCTTTTGGAAAATACTGGTTCACTGAGTTATGTAAATCTTCTAATTTTTGATACCTTTAATTATAAGATATTTTTAAAAATCACATTAATAATATAACCAGTGATCTCATCAGAAAAGGTTGTAAGTATTGAAGAGCTGTCAGGCTTATGGTAACAGATGGGAGTTTTCTAAAATTCAAATATTTTAATTTGAATCCTGATACTGTCAGTTCTTGCCTTTGAAATGACAGGCTCATTTTATTCATTTTTGAGAAAAATGATTGCGAAACACTCAAGTCTGAATGACCATAATTTTTCTGTTAGTTGTTCTTTTAAGTAAAAATGTTGTTGCATGAAAAAGTGGCTAGTGCAGCTGGCAACTCAAGCACTCATATGTTTTTTCCTCAGGACAGGCATCAGACTTTGGGATACAACGGAAGTGCTCTGTGTGTATGACCTTTCTTTTTTTTACACAGAATATCCAAGAGAAGTGCCCACGAGAGCCAAGATGTAATAAAGTTGATCATCCTCACTGCTCCATGAAGGCTATTCTTCAGGGAAACTTGCCTTTAAAAAAACATTGTTTTGTTTTGTTTCATGTGTGTGGTGGTTAGAAATCCAATGACTGCTGAAAGGGTTTGGTGCCACTGCCTTGGTTCATGCTAACGCAAAGCAGTTTTACCCTGCGTAGTTTTTGTATCATCAGTACACATGCTGGTAAAGTAAAAAGAGGCAAACGGTGTCTTAGAATTGCTATAGAAATAATTTTGACCCTGTAGACACTATGACAGCATCCTGACCGCAGATCACTTTTTATGAACTGATGCTGTAACACAAGACCAGACATTCTGGTTGACTGGCTGATTGGTTTGGTTACACTGCCCTTCTCAGGGAATTGTTCCCACTCTCGGTTTCTGACATGGGGGTAGCAGGCCATATAATCTTTTTTTCCCCTCCAATCCTCCAAAACTTGCTCAAGAAAGGGTGAGAAGTTGGCTGGAAAGCATCTAATCCATTGTCAAAGCAGTCAGTGGTCCATTGGGTTCTCTTTCTAGAGAGTTTGAACAAGTCACAGAGATATATCTAGTCAGCCAGCAGTGGCATTGGAAATGAGGGAGCCAAACCTAGGCAGGCAGAAGTAGGCATTGGAAGTGGGAAGACATACCTAGTCAGGCAGAAGTTGGCATGGGAAATGGGGGGCCATGTTGAATGGAAGCCATTTTTATCCACCTAAATGCTGACAAGAAAGTACAGGAAGTTGGTGTGTCATTTGTAGATAGAAGCTTGAGAACGAGGCAATGTAGCAAAGAGTAGGAACGAGAGGCCATGAAGTGTCATGGAGATGAGATAGATAAGTGGAGAGAGAGACAGAGACAGAGAGATAGAGACACAGAGACACAGAGAGGGAGACAGAGACAGAGAGAAAAAGAGATAGTAATCAAGAAAGATTAAAAAAAGACAGATAAAGAGACGGAGAGAGAAATAGAGATAGGAATCAAGAGATACATAGAGATGAGAGCAAGAATGATACACAGAGAGGGATTAAGAAAATGAGAGAGAGAGAGAGAAACTGACTTCCTATAGTTCCCTTTACTTGTGTTAATTTGATTACGTTTCCAAACAACGTAGAACATGACAAAGGCTCTAGGGGAGATTCAAAGTGAAGAGGGAATTAAAACCTTGAAGTCTTTAATTATGAGAATGTACCAAGAATTTTAAAAACCTCCATAGAAATTCACGTGAAATACAAACTTTGGAACTTGTGGATGGTACAAGGTATAGATCTATCTTTGTTTTCATCCATCTCAAGAGGATATTTATGTTAAAGAATAGGTTTTAATGTTAGAGTCACAATTTAGGCTCCTCACGGTGGGCCACCAGTAATCCTGATCGCTCTGAAACCTACAGTGGGTCTGGAGACCGGGATTAGACACAGTCTTTCTGCCATATGCCCTCTTCAGGATTCTTTCTGAAACAATCCTCACCAGATTGCCTGCTAATCGTCCCGTGGCATCTCCGTGGTCAGAATGCCATTTCCGGCTTTATTTTCTGTTTTCTGTTTGTGCATAAGATAATCTTTTTTTTTTTTTTCCATCTGCAAACTCTAGGGGGTAAATATTGAGCATGATGCACCGAGGTTTAGCCATGGGACTCTCATTACTGTTAATGGGAATGACAGCACTCAGTTTCAGAGCCCAAGAACATTTACCCCTTGGATGATGGTGTTTTGTGCTTGTTTTTTTAATTGTATTTACAAATAAAGCTGGCATACAAACAGCAGCAGTTCCCGAAAGTGCTAAAAAGCACTCGCTTTTTAGAAAACGAGTTGGAGACGCACTGTCCTTGGATCCCCAGCCTAATGCAAGACAGATTTGGAGAGAAGGGTGGTGGGATTCTCTGCGTCTTTAAAAAAAATTGCAGTTACATACCCATAACATAAAATTTGCCATTTTTAAGTGTATAGTTCGGGAGCATTAAGTGCATTCATCCATCACCATTATCCATCTCCAGAACTTTCTCATCTTCCCAAACCAGAAACTCCATACCCATTAAACACTAATGTTAAACACTAATTCCCCCTCCCCTCTCCCCTAGCCCCTGGCAACCTCCATCGTACTTTCTGTCTCTGTGAATTTGACTAGTCTAGGTACCTAATGTAAGCAGAATCATGTGATATTTGTCCTACTGTGACTGGCTCATTTCACTTAGTGCAATATCCTCAAGGTTCATCCATATTGTAGAATGTGACAGACTGTCCTTCCTTTTTAAGGCTGAGTAATATTCCATTGTTTGGAGAGAGCAAATTTGCTTACCCATTCTTTCAGCGATGGAGCTTTGGGTTGCTTCCACTCTTTGGCTGTCATGAATAATGCTGTCATGCAGTATCCCATTGCACTAGTTTATATTTCCACCAGCAATGCATAAGTGTTCCAATTTTTCCACAACCTTTGTTAACTGCTTTCCTTTCCTCCTTCCCCACCCTCTCCCTTCCCTTCTTACCTTCCTTGATAATGGTCGTCCCGATGGGCATGAAGTTTCTTTGCATCTTGACAAAACACCAGATAGATCATGAATACTTTCATTCCTTTTTTCTTCCTAGCTCCACTTTCCTTGAGCTTTCAAATTCAGAAAATACGTCCCAGACTCCAGAATTGATCAGGTGTCCCCACCAGAAGTCCCGAAAATGACCCCTGTATCTCCCTATTGCCACAGATGTTAACTCATTTCTAATTCATGACTTCTAAATTGCCGTCCCTCCCTAGTGTCTATTCTCTGTTAAGGCGGCATCTGTCTCTGATCCCTACACAGGATCTGGCACTTAGTAGGCACTCAATAAATGTTTATTGAATGAACAAATTTAAACCAACTCTTCTACGGGACACATGTATCTTTAAATAGGAAGAACAAAAAACGTTTATTACCAGGATGACTCTATCAAAATTCAGTGTGTGCAGTAACAAAATAACACGACTGTAAACACAGAGATGGGAAAAAGTAAATTGACTAAATTATTAGTGTCATTTTGATTTCAGAAAGTGCTGCTTCTTTACACATAAGCAGTTACAAATGCAGCCTATAAAAGTTAATATTCATAACATGATTATCTTTCAATGAAAGTATTAGGGAAACACAAAATAATAATAATGGCAATGTACAGGGGCAGGCTTCCATGGTAACCTTGGCACATCAGTTTAAGCATTTAACCAAGGACCTGTGGCTCTTTAAGACAGGAGGCTCTGACGCCCAATTTCCAAGTGACCCCCAGTAAGCACATTGGAGATCATGATTACCCGGCACTTCTTGATTACTGATTATTTAGAAGGCACTTTGGAAATTGCAGATAGCTGTCTCGCCCAGGGGAATTACAATCCACATACGATAAACAAGGTAGAAGCTGTGTAAGGAAGATTAGACAAAAAATATTAGAAGGCCCCAAGTTTTAATTTTACTCTTTCCAGATCAAGCCACTGATAGTTTACTTCTTTCCTCCTTTTCTTGCTTTTAGTTTATTCTCGAGGCGTTTGTCAATTTCCGAGGAAGGAATAGACAAGCGTGTTTGTGTGCATGTGTGTGCGAGGGGCTCCAGAACACACTGGGCTGGGGGGCTGTGTAAGATGAACATGGAATGAGGAGGAAAGGTGATGTTTACAGCCTCGGCATTGGAAAAGAGGTGGTGGGGATCATTTGGCTCCTTCTCTTCGTTTTATAAGCAATGAGGTTCTGATAGGGAAGGGGTCACACCAGGGCCAAGAATCATACTGCTTAGTAGCAGCACAGTTGGGTATAGAAGCCAGGCCTGCAGGGGGTTGTAGAATGGAGGTTGGAAGTCTTCTACTACCCTGGATATGAAATGAAGATGCTTGCCCTGACGAGTGAGACATGACCATACAGAGAGTTTATAGCAGGAAGTGATGATATCACTTGCAGGCTCCCAACAGCCCAGTCCTCGAGACGGGTCACAGGGAAGCTCCTAACGGGGCTGATGTCCCTGTTCAGCAGAGTGGGCGCAGTGCAGGGGGCACATGGTAACTTTAGGGGCCCACAGAAGTGTTTTACTTTTAATTTCCTTGATAATCAGAAGACAAGTACAGCAATAATGAATGTATAGTAATGATTCCAGCCTGGATTACATTCCTCTTTATACCAACCGAGTTATAAGATACAGTTTTTAAAATACTTTCATAGAGGGAGGAGCACCCAAGGGCAGAAATGCTTCAGACCCACAGAGTCTCAACACAACTTTGCCTCCAAAATCTCTAATCTTAGCTCAAATTTCTCGTTGATCATTTCCATATCAGTTCAGTTCATTTGTGAGCAAGCTGGACTCAAGATCTGACATGAAAAAAGTGACTACATTTCTATGTTATTTAAAACTTTCAGCAGCAAGGAACAGAAAATAAATTTAAATTGGCTTCAGCAAAAGAGAGTTGAGTGGCTCTTAAACCTGAAAAGTCTAAGTTTCTCCAGCTTCAGGTATGGTTGGAACCAGGTGCTCCAGCGATCACCATTGGAATGTGTCTTCTCCTCTCTGAGCACTGCTTTCTCCTACACTGGCACCATTCTCTGCCAGGCTTGTGTTGGAGACATGCTAACCAGCAGCTTGGGCTTACATCCTGCTAGGTTAATTTCCCCGGGGCTCCCAACACATGTCACAGTAATTGGCACCTGTTACGGTATGCCAGGTACTGTGCTAGAACCTTACCTGCATTATCTCATTAAATCCTCAACTTCAGCCTAGGGGAGAAAATGTCATCTTACTCCTATTTTAGATGCAAGGACACCACTGAGGCTTGAGGACATTAGCTCAGAGGTGGCCCTGAATTTTTGTGACTTGCATGAAGCCCGCTGTCCATGGCAGAGAAACCCAAGCTCTTTAGCTGGCATTGGGAGTCCTTTTTTTTTTTTAAAGATTTTATTTATTTATTTGACAGCGAGAAAGAGAGATCACAAGTAGGCAGAGAGGCAGGCAGAGAGAGAGGGGGAAGCAGGCTACCCACTGAGCAGAGAGCCTGATGTGGGGCTCGATCCCAGGACCCTGAGATCATGACCTGAGCTGAAAGCAGAGGCTTTAACCCACTGAGCCACCCAGGCGCCCCTGGGAGTCCTTTATGATGTGACCCCTACAGTCCCATCTAGCTTTGTGGTCACTCTTCCTACGTCACTGGGCCTCTCTCAAGTTGTAGGTTTTCCTACATGTAGACATTCATGGGAGCTGTCCCTGTTCCCAGGCTGCTTTCCCTGTTTACATCTTCAAATCCTTCTCTGCGGTAGAGGCCCACATCTGATGCCTCACTGCTTCCATGATACCATAGTGGAGAGCATCTCCAGTAGGCTTCCCCCACATTTTACCGCCTTCCTCTCATGACCGCTGGCATTCTCTCCTGTATAATAATCATTATATAGATGCCAAGTCTCCCACTCATGGGGAAACTTTGGGATCAAATAATCCCACCCCATTCCCTTAGAAGTCCCCATAGAAACTGCCATCCCAAAGGTGCTCATTAAACATTAGTTCATGAGTTAATGACTTGACTCACTGGGCCCCTAATCTTCACAATGACCTCCTTGAAGAGCTAAGAATATTCGAGGCCTGAGAGATAAAGTGTCCAATGTCACAATGCCGCTCATCAGGGAAGATGCCAAATCCAGATTTGTCCAAAGCAAAAATTCATGTTCATTTTTCTTTTTTTTCTTTTCTTTTTCCCCATCTTAAATGTTCGATGTATTGTTGGGACTGAAAGTAGCACCTCTTAACTCTGAGTTCAGTGCCTTTGAAAGTATTTGACTCTAAACTCCAAGGGTGATGACTCCTGTCTATTAAGTCACTTTATATGGCATCTCCACCCATCACCGTGGGCCACTTGGGGACTCATCAATTCTTTTTATTGGTGAAGGTTATCTTTGGTAATAAGAAAGAAAAATCTTTATCATAGAGAAATAAATGGTAATTATAAAACAATTTGGATATAGACTAGGGGAAAAAAGGGGATGTCGTCAATTCAAATGTGCTCATGTTGAAAAAGAAGGCAGTATGCAATCTCAAACCAAGGATGGCTCATAGGATAACCCATAATTCCTTTTTTCTTAGCCTGATCTGCTTGTTCCAGCCACCAGTTTGTTATCTCATTTATCTGTTTGTTTGTTTTTTTTTTTTTTTAGCTAGTATCAGTATATCTTTCTTGTCCCTTAGCACAAAGCAGTTGGGTCATAGGGTGGAGATGCTAGGAGGAGGGATCGAGTAAGCATGGAATTGTCAAGGACAGCAGAATTTCTGCTTCCCTATGACCCAGACTAAAACAGTGTCACACACTTCTCTGGCCCACCGTGCTATTTTATTATTTTATTATTTTATGGTTCTTATCCACCATGTGGATCATCTTTGTCATTTTTTGCTTACCTTTTTGTTGCCTGTCTCCCCCTGTAGGATATATATAAACCCATATTTCTTGGTGATTGTGTTTACAGGTGCATCCCCGGCTCTTAGAACATCACCTGGCATATAGCAGGTAGGGAAGGAAAGGATGGACTGTCATTGGGTGAATAAGTGGAATTAAAACCATTCAGTAGAACTCATGGTCTAGCTTGCCTAGACAACACTCAGATCTTTTCTGGCTCCTATTTTCAAACAGACCCAGTCTTGCCCTGGCTTCTGGAAACTGGGCCTGAGGGATTAGCAGTTTTTCAGGGAACAAAGTAGAAGAACATCCCAGGCAATGAATTACCACGAGAGGAGGAAATATCAAGCTTGCATCTTATTATCACCATGTTTTTGAAAGTCTCCTTGAAAAGTTTGGAACATGTCATCAAGTGATTAGATGGAACTTCTTAGAGTGGCAACTGAGCATTGATTTTAAAATGATTGAAAATGGATACCTGCTCATCTGGTGGGATACCAATCAGGACCCAACCCCTCTTTAAGCCGGTGGAAATTGCCATTACAATCAATGGTTTGCACTGAGTGTAAATCCTCCAGTCAAATCACTAGGAAGTGATCAATAGAACTGCTTTTTTGATGTCAATAGGAAAATGGTGTGTAAGGTAAGTCAATGGGGAAAGTTTCCAACTTTTCTCAGTAAACTTTTGATTCTTTGGCAATTTACAAGTTGGAGCGATGTGCCCAGAATACCCAGGTTTATAGCTTCCTCTTCAGAAATCCTCACTGGTCTCTCACCAATCCGTGAGGCTTCTTGGTTTCTGATGGCAGCATCTTAGCCTTTAACACATAGAAAGGAAAGAACAGTATGGTATGTCTGACATATAGCAAGTAGTTTTTCTTTCATTTACTCGCAATCACGTAAATAGAGGAAAGAGAGAAGAGCACCCCAAACAACCTCCCATCTCTTACCATTCCATCAGTTACCTCATATAATCAATGAAGTTCCTGAAGGGAAATTGAGCTGTAATGGCTGCCTCTTAGAGTCTACAATCAGAGTGAGAGCTTCCTGATGAGCTTGATATTCAACTTGTCCAGATGACTCTCCTTGGGCTAATTAGGATTGGGTGAGCTTGGGGAAAACGAAGAGGTTGGTTGGGATATAATGAAACCCTCGTTCCTGAGCTGCCTCAGAGTTACGAAGCTCGATGCCCTGGCATGGGAAGTCAGGAGCCCATGGGCAACTGGCCCCCTTGGTTCCATGTGGTGGCCAGGAGGCCAGAGAATGTAGGTTTCATTCTGCCTGTGAGTATCCTCACTTGCACAGTAAGCATGGTCACAACTGATAGTCCTTACCCTGGTCTCCCAGGACCCACCAGAAAACAGTGTCAACATCTTATCATTTGCCAGCTGAATGACTTTAGGAAGTGATGATGATGATCAATACTATAACAATAACAACAATATCATCAGCTGACATATATTGGGCACTTACTACCTGCGTAACATTGTCTAAGTGTCTCCCATGCATTTACTCATTAAATTCTCATTGCATCCTGCTAATTTTTTGTATAAGGAAGCTGTGGCATGTAAAGGTCAATTAACTAGCCCGATGTCACACAGTCAATACAAGATTTGAACCAGGGTTTCTGGCTCTAGAGACCAGAGAGCAGGTGGCTCTCATCACCAGCAAACCAATCCTCCTCCTGGATGCCGTTTTCTCATTTCTTCAGGGCTGTTGTCACCAGGCCTGAGTGAGTATAGATATGAGTGCTTTCTCTGTAAATGATACCAATAGAAATTAGTATAGTCATCCCTTTGGTGACTGGAGTGTCAGAGCATGTGATCCCCACCCAACGCCTGCCATCACAGCATGGGGCCGAGAACACAGTAGGTCATCTTTTCCTCAGGTTTTAATGCCGCCCCTTTCTTTTTAAAGATTTATTTATTCATTTTAAAGAGAGAGAGAGAGAGTGTGTGTGTGCGAGCAGGGGTTGGGACAGAGAGAGAGAGGGGAAGAGAGAATCTCAAGCAGACTCCTCACTGAGTATGGAGCCCACCATGGGGCTCACTCCTAGGACCGTGAGATCATGACCTGAGGTGAAATCAAGAGTCAGATACTCAACCAACAGAGCCACCCAGATGCCCCTGAATTTTCCTTATTTAATGTCAATATTTATACATCTGACAGTTTATTAGACTGACGATCTAAATTCTGAAGTTCTGATTAGTTATGTTACTATGCTCTTAACTGCCAGGAAGGACACTTCACTGGAACTTTGCACATGGCCTTATCTCCATGACATGATGAGTGGTGTTTTGTGGCCTGTGTTAGTCAGGATGAGCTAGGTAATGCTGTGGTAACAAACACACCCTAAATCTCGCTGATTTATAAAACCAGAGTCTTATTTCATGTTGTCTCTATGTGGGGTCGTGTCATATCTTCTCACTGTGGAATCTGGGTTGAGGGAGTAAACAGTTTCTCAAATTGCTGGTTTCATGGGAAAGAGTTCTAGAGGTCTCAGCACCAGCAATTGAAAGAGAAACACGTAACTTCTCTTTGTGTTATGGGCCGGAATTCGTCACTCAGCTCCCCTCAAAAGTCAAGGAAGGTAGGAAGTGCAATCCTGCAATGTGCTGGGGGAGTAGACAGCTGGATATATCTGGTACACAGCTCTAATGGGTACCACATGATCCCCAAAAGTCAATCTAGTCTCAACGACAAGAAAGGAATCCATTAAATGAGAATACATGAGAAAAAGCGATGAGTGCTTTAAATGTCAAAAATGATGCGAGGAGAATGGGAAAAAGAATATACGGTTTTGCACATCTGTTAGGTTCAAAGATCCTTGCATATGGATTTCTACTGACCTCTCAATAGTCTTACAAGCCAGATATCATTAACTCCACTTTTCACATAGCAGGAAAGATTAGCGAGCTTAAGAATTGTGCAAGGCCAGTTGAGGCAGAGTCATTCTTTCCCCTATATCTTTCTGATATGAGCAACTAGAGGGGCGGCTCGTTATCTCACCCCAGTGACCCCAAAGACAGTGTGTGGCATGAAATAGATTCTTAGTAGATGATGATTGAAGGAAGGAGCCATTTGAAGAATTGCTTCCTGATCCAAGAACCAGTTGGATCTGCATATGTATTTAAGTACGGCCAATAAGTGGTAGCAGGTGAAAGAGAGCTCCACCACCAGCTGTGGCCAAAGCTCTCCAGAATGGTATTCTTTCTCGCTCTCTTTTCTATTCCGCAGGGACAAGTTCTCATACACGGCTTGGGAAAGTGTTACCTTTTGTGCACTCCCCAATGACCCAGAACAGTACAATCCAAGGTCCCTTAACATTTTTTTTTCCTTTTCTTTATCCTTTTATTTCTTCTTAATTTAGTATTAATTTTTTATTTCCATTATTTTTGTTCTTTGGAATTTTGAAAAAGTGACTATATAGCCCACTTTGTATGTGGATCTGAAAAGCAAAAACCAAAAAGCTGCCACTAAAGAATTTTCTATCGCACATCTGAGACGTTGAGTTCGTTTCACTTCTTGAAGAGAAGTATTTTTCATGTAACCAAGGAGCATAACCCTATAAATTCCACAATAAACATATGAACACTTGAGGTAATGATCGCAGAAATAATATAAGCAACTGCAAGATGCACTTCTTTGCTAGCCTGGCAGCCCCTTTTTGAGAGGGATGCACAAACTTAATTATTCAAAGAAGCAGTCACTTCAAGTGGAGGCTCTGCTTGCATCCACTGATGATTCAGGAAATATTTTTGACCAACTAGTCTTAAAAAGTACTTTATAATAGTTATAATAGTTCGTTGAGAACTCATGGCTCTCAGCATTGCTGTAAAGCATTAAATACAATCTCATTTAATCCTCATGCAACCGCATGGAAGCTATGAAACAGGCAACTTGTATCTCCATTGTCCAGATGAGGTGACTAGGCTTCAGGATGGGAAACACTTTGTCTAAAGTCACAGGGCCGGTAGCTCAGCTCTGTCCAGCTTTCGAGGTCAGCCTCATAACCCTTTCATGTCCGTGCCCCATTCCTAGCATGTGCGGATCACATAGCCACATAGGCACTCACCTTGCAAGTCTGAAGGGCTACCAGACAACCGTTAGACCTGTTCCCTAATATCTAAGGGGGAACCCAGGTCCAGAGAAGGGGTAGCACCCGAGTTATCCTTTCGCGTGGCAGCAGGACTGGGGCTCATGTCTAAAAGCCTTGGATCCTAGAAAGTGGAGTTCCTTGGGCTCCCCCTGGAATCAGACAGACTGAATTAAAACTCATCTCTGCCTTGGCAGAACTGAGTGATGTCAGATGCACGTGAGGCTCAGTTTCCACACGTGTAAAACAGACAATGCTACGTGTGTACGTGCCTGGGCGTGTGTACAGCATGCCTATGGGAGGGATAAATGAGTTAATGTACAGAAAGCCTGATGGCATCAGAGATGTAATCATTTATTTGGTAATGATTATTATGAATCTACTGCACTCTACTGCGATAATTTTCTGATATTGCAGTGAGTTGCTTTTGCGATATTTTTGTTTGAGGCTAGTTAGAGTCAAGAGGTGAGAGGCTGGCCGTGGCCAGCGCAGGAAGGAGAAGTGGCTGTGGGCAATGCAATTTGCATCTGTGATCTCCATGTCTAGGTCAAGAGACCTCTAGAGTCAAGGAGGTTGTTGGCCTCTGACCACCATGCAGGGAGCGAAAGTGAGCTTGTCATTAGCACATAAGACCATGAGTAGGAAGTCCTGTCCAATTGGTCTTGCCAACGTGGTTAAAAGTCAGTCTACAGGAGTGCCTAGCCCAGGCACATTGGGGAAAAAGTACAGTATCCAAAGCTCTTCTCAGGATGAAAAGCCAGCACCCTGTCCTTTTCCTGCTCCCCAAAAATGCTCACCAATGACACCCTTTCTTGGTCCCTAAAGATGCTCATCAATAACCCCCAAGTCCTAGGACCCAAAGAAACAGCCCGGTGAATCAGCAGTGTGCACAGTGCTGCAGCCTTCGCCATCCCTGCCCCAGGCTCGCCTGGACCTTGGGTAAGTCATGCCCTCTCTCCTGGCTTCTGAATCTAGTGAGGCACAGAGAGGAAGGAAGTGCCATTTGCTGGGACTTTGTCACATGACTTCTGTGGGCCTAAATCTCGTGGAGGAGACAATCATCCCTAGCCCAGAGGAGGATATTGACAAGGTCAAGCGTCATAGCTCAGGCAGAGCTCTGGAACAAAACCTAATACTTGGTCCTCACGTAATGGTAACAATGATCATCACACTGAATGTATTTTATTTTTCTTTACATGACTTTGAGCTCCTTGAGTAGAGGAGCTCTGTTTTCTCATTATCTATCTACGTTGATGCTCAACACACTGTCGAATCAAGAAGAAAAGGAGCAAAAATAACACCAACGTGTATTAAGCACCAACCCTGTGCTAAATACCGTCCTAAGACCTTTAAATACACTAACTTCTTGAATTCTTACAACACCTTTATGATGCGGTGTCCTTCTCCCATGTCGTAGATGGGAAACCTGGACACAGAGAACTCACGTAACTTGTCCACATTCACGCAGCCGTGCTAAGATTATAGCGGGTCCTCACTAAGCGTTGAGTGGATGGATGAGTGGTTTGCCCTGACCTCAGCTGCTGACCCTGACTCTGGCCTCCTACATGTTCCTACCATTTTTGGGATGCTCTGCAGTTTGTCTGGCTGGATTTGGAAGTGGTGCTGGGGACGGTGATGAAGGAGGGTGTGGGTGCTTCCGTGTGCCCTGCCTGTCGTGCCCGCACAGCCAGAGTGAAAACAATGGGCGAAGAATAAGAAAAATTGGTTTAGCGAGTAGAGCACTCATGTAGCTTTCCACATGCGAGAGCCTTCCATGTACCAAGGTGCAATTAGCTCTCCGAGCCACGATGCATAGGCAGGAAGTGAAATAGGCTTGCGGTGATTTTATTTTTATACCTGGGTCCGCCCTTGGTTCATCGGCCTAGTTAGCACTTTGGAACCTCCAGCTGACTCTGCACTGCCTGCTAGCTTTAATACACTCCTACGCCAGCTTGCTACACAGCCCCGATGTCGAACACACGAGGCAGACAGCTGCCCGGAGGCATTCTCCGTAGAAACTCTCATATCACAACGGAAGTTACCTTCCCACTATCACGCCATGCCTCCTTCTTCCATCAGTGAGCAACATAGCAGGTTGCAGACGCCAGGCAGTGTCACAGAAAGTCCTAATAGACACATGGGCGGAAAGTGGGGCGGACCCCGTTGCACGCTGGAAACCTTTCCACCGTGCCTCTTCTCCCGGAGAAGCAAATTAAACATCACTAATTGCGCTGAGAAGATCTGTTTGCATCCCATTCCATGCAGACCTAAAATGATAACCTAAAGGAAATCACCGCCGTCTTCTTCACAGCCGCCCCAAACTCTAAGGCATTTGCATGAGGACATATTTTGATTTTCCTCCTTCCAGAAGATGAACTATATCTGTTTCCCTGAATGCAATAATTATTTTATTGCCCTGGCTTCTATCTGGGCACACATTCCATTTTCAAATGTAAATAATCATTTCCACCTTTAATAAATTAGATGGAACCTGTCTGGCTCGGAGAATGAACATTTCAATATCTTCAGACACACAATGACATCGTATCAATATTTAAAATCATTTTATGCATGTATTCCAGGCTGTCCAACTTCATTAAGGCCATTCATCAAGCCTCTAGCTAGACTGTATTCCCATTGGACTTGTAGGCCTGGGGGCCTACCAAACAGAAATTTAAACTAACTTGCCTTTTTAATTCACATTATTCTCAAATATTCTCTTTTTCAACTCCCTGCCATGACTAAGGCATTTAGACTGGGCCATGATTCGGTACATGTCAACACTCAACTGACACAATCCCCATTAGTATGTCTGAATATGTGTGTCCTGGTAAAATACAGTATCCATTCCCACTCTTCGTTGATAAATTACCTCTACTTCCTCCCTGCACTTGGCAATAATTTGAGTTTATTGCTCGATGTTTCTGTTAAATATTCACAAACATTTTAAACCATGTATAAACGGAATCTTCAATGTTTTGTAAGTCTCCATTCTCTCCCCGGACTCCAAAATAATAAATCTCTTGATCTATTTTTTATATTTCTGAGGACGCCCTGCTCGAACATGGGATACTGGGGATAAGAATATTCTTGCAAATTAGATCAGCCCCTCTGCTGGTCCTCTCTGTACATCAGGCCAGATTTGTCCCCGAGATGTGCATTACCTAGCTGACACCGAAATCCCATTCTGCAATGCCAGTAAACAATTAAGTCATGCTGAGGAAATTATAGTAAAACCTTCCCAAACAGGGCACCAACCTGGAGAAGGCTGGAGAGGAGGCTTCCTCTGTGATGCCCCCTCGCCAGGCCAAGGCAGTGAAATGCACCGTCATATTTCAGGGGCAACTAGGCATCCATGAATGAAGTAGCTCTGTGGGAAAAGAGGGGGGCATTGCATTCGTTTCTTAAGGCTGCCATCATAAAATATCACAGACTGGGTGGCTTGAACAACTGACATTGTTTCCCTCATTGGGAAGGCTGAAAGTTCTGGAGGCTGAAAGTCCAAGACGGAGGTGTTGGCAGGGTTGGTTTCCTGAGGCCCATCTCCTTGGCTTGCAGATGGCGGCCCGGTTGCTGCGTCCCCTTATGGTCTTCCCTCTGTGAGTGCACTGCCCTGACATCTGTTCATGAGTTCGAATCTCCTCTTCTTCTAAGGACACCAGTCATACTGGATTAAGGCCCACCCACGTGACCTCATTTTAACTTAATCACCTCTTTAAAGGCTCTATCTCCAGATACGATCACATTCTCGGTTGGTTAAAGTTCCATGGTAGGCAAAGCCTATTCTCTGGGTCACCTAGCACAAGCCCATTCTCCCTCTCTTGAATGTGTATGAAGGCAGCTCACATGTTCTCTGAAGTTCTTGGAAGTTCTGTGGCCAGTTTAGCTTCTCTTGAGTTCCTGTTCCCTCTGGGGTCCAGTGGGGATAAAGACCACTCACATTACACAGTTGTTATGAGGATTAAAGGACCTAACAAATGAGCCATTGGCTGCCTGACAGTAGGCATTCAGTGCATGTCAGCAAATCTGGATCGAATGGCATCAGGGAGGCAGCGTTTAAACTTGGGGTGAGAAACGCATGGTGTTCGGAGAGAGCGAGCGGAAAAGTGAAGAATATCCCAGGTGTAGGGAGGAATTAACTCTTGCCTTTTCTTCATACTTCTTCCCAGTTTGGGAGCTTTGGGGGATTTATTTTTTAATGTTGGGTGATTGCATTTTCAAGTCAGTCATGTGTTTAATGTAGTAATAGAACATTATTTGAGTTACTTCCAAAATGAAGTGCTTATATAAAAAAAAATAGTCAAAGAGCTCCCATAATATTAAATCGTTCTGCACTGTGTGCGCCCAAATCCTCGATCTTTTCCAAATTCAGTACTTCACAGTTTTAAGAGCCCTTCATTTTAGAATTGAATGGGGTGTTCTGGGCACGTGCACTGTGGGCCACTTTAGACTCTGAAAATTGTGCCGATAATGTTAAGAGCGCTCTAGCTACATGGAGCACAGTCCTGGCGTGCATCTGCCTGCTCTCATGAGCCCCTTCTAGGCTGGAGGCAGACTGGCCTCTGGAACATCTGTGCCCATGTGGGTAACTCTGGGCTGGATCCCCTCCAGGCCTTGAGGCCTCTGGCACGGCATTCTTGCTCTGATTTTGAACAGAGGTCTGGATCCCAAGGAGAATTGTATGATTAGGTAAGGGATGGTGGGGTTTATTTCCACAAGGCCAACCACAATGAAATCCCTGCAGAGTTGATTTGTCCATTTTTCGAAGGACATAGACAAATAGTCATTAAAATGCTACCCTGTGCCAGTTGCTAGTATGTAGATTCTCGTGGTCTGTTCATGTACAACCGTGTGGTGTAATAGTCACACAGTATGAAGACTGAAACTGAGAGAGATTAGGAAACATACCTACAGATGTTAAGGACCAGCCCTGGGTCTGGAAACCCAGTCTGCCTTGTTCCAGTTTCCACACTCTCTTCACAGCTAGCAGGCAATGTGGGGAAAACGGGGTCCTGGAAAAGAGAGATGGAGCCAGGCCTTGAACCAAGTCTTCTGACTCTCAGTCTAGTGTTTTTTGGTACTCATAAGAAATTGGTGCCATTTGCTGAAAAAAGAATATTCCTTGGATTGCTCCAATATGTCATTTTCATTCACAAAGAACAAGCAGCATATAAATATCGACCATTAGCTATTGAAGAAAGTTCTGCCAACAGACAGAGACACAGGTAGAGGTGCAGGTCTTGAGGCAAGGTGAGAGTATGCGGCTGTCCAAGGTGCTGAGGTCAGACAACTGCCTAAAAAGTATCCATTCTCCTTGTCTTGGCTTGCTTGACCCCAAACTCTGAATCAGACTCCCGACCTTCTCTCTCAAAATGCCCTATTTTTTCTTCTTCTCTTTGAATTACAAATATCGTGCTATGGAAAGTGCCTGTCTTTTTCACGTACTTTGTTTCATAGCTGTTACCCTCACCCATTCTTCCCAAGAGTGTAGGGTCTGTGTCTGAAAGGGTCCAAGACAAGGAAAAGGGTTGTTGCAGTAGTTGGTCATGAAGCACTGGGTCCACAAGTACCTTCGGTGAAATGAACACAATGACTGGGTTTCCTCAGGTGATTTTCCAACCAAATCTCTCCTCCCTTTCTCAAGGTGGCAGCCACTCATAGAGCAGGCCTCTGTGGACATGGATAAAGACCTAACCCCAGGGACAGGAGACTCAAAATGAAGAGGAAATAAAAATGAGTCAAAACAGGCCAACTTTGGCATTGATCTCCATTATGTGAGTGCTGAATAGGGCAGTTCCACTTTCTAATGTAATAATTCAATGGGTGAGATTATGTAGAAGTTATTATCATTATGTGACATGAACCCAAGATTTTATCAAAAACTGACTCTATTTTAAAAAAATTGCTCGTTTACCTCATTCTTAGTTCTAGAACATGCGTTCTACTATACTTCTTTTGTCCCTAATTCTTTGTCAGTGAAACCTACTGATCTCCAGATTTATTTAAACAAACAAACAATAAAACCAGGAAACTTTCTCTCCTGTATTCCATTCCTCACATGTTTTGTGCCCAGTGATTTTGTTCATGCTCTTCTATTTGTATGGCTAGTTCTTCTTTGCACATGCTACCTTTGAAAATCCTATGGTTTTGTCTTGTTCCCGATGGTCTGGTAATATAGTTAACATGAGATGCTGGCCGCTTCCCATGAATTTGACACTAGAGAACTTGACACTAGAGAAACCATGAACAAAAGTAAGAACAATGAAAATGGATTTGAACAAGTAATATAAATTTTGTGAGAGATCTCTGGGGAGACCAATGCCAATTACGATGATCAGAGGTGACTGTCATTTTTAGCAGGAAGGATATAAAAGGGAAAGTAGGCATATTTTACTTTTTCTTCACATTGCCCTTGACATATCTCTGTCAACCCCATGACCTCTTTGAAGCATAAAGGTAGCAAAATCAACCCAGTAGGGTAGGCGGTCCTCAAGGAAATATCACCCCTAAAGAAAAGTTTAGGATGCAGGTATCAGCAGTGCAGATTAAGAGCCTGGCTGCTGAGTGTTTCCATCTTTACTTCCTTCCACATCCTCAAAGGATGGTTGGACGGAGAAAACTTTTTTGAGAAGAGCCATATCTGGAGACACGGACAGAAAGCTACTCTATAGCTTTGGGGTTGTGAAGCGAATGGTGTGACCAAGCCCAGACACTGATATCAGAGCTCTTAATCCCAGGAGTGTACGAGGAGCACAACCACAATAAAAAATAAATAAATAAATAAATAAATAAATAACTCTAACCCTCACGCGCAAGGATACTGGAATCATGAAGCAGAAACAAGCTGTTATAAGGAAGAATCAAATGGAAATACTGGAGATAGAATATACGATATTGGACATAAAGAACGTAGGAGGTGGAGTAAAGAGCACAATTTATGCAGTTTACGAACAAAATAGTGAGCTACATCAGATCGAAGAATTTTCCGATAAAGAAGCAAGCAGGTGTGAAAAGCTAAAACATAAACAGGAAAAGCTCAAATAAATGGAGACTGGCAGCACACAAGTCAATGTAAACCTCACAGGCAATCATGGAAAGAGAGACAAAATAAAGAGAGGAGAGGGAATATTTGGAAAACAATAATGACGGTATAAAAGAAAGAAAAAGATTCATTTTAAAAGCTCAAATGGAACATAAGAGACAAATCATACTCAAACAATATAATTATATTTAAGAACCTAAAAGAAAAGTAAAAAAAAAAAAAAAAAAAGGCAATAAGCTCCCAGGAAAAAGGGATCACTTATGCAGAAATTACATTCAGATTTAAGTCTTACTTCTCAATAACGACACTGAATCAAGAAGGCAGTAGAGAATAATTTTGAAATGTTGAATGAAAATAACTTTAAATCAATAGTTTCACACCCAGCTGAACTATCTCTTAATATATGGGCAAATAAAGAAGGCTTACTACCCAAACATACCCTCTTTGAAAACATTTTTGGAAGAAGGACCTCAGTAGGAGGATTCTTTGAGAAAAGTGGATACTAAGGGTGAGTATGTAACTTAGTACACTTGATCTTGTGCGTGTGCACATGGGGGTACATGTATGCAGGTGTATGTGTGCATGCGAGTGGGTCTATTTAAAGGAATATCCAAGAAGAATCAAGTAAAAAGATAACCCACCACATAATAAACACAGTTAACATTCTACATAATGCAGCACTGAAGAAGGATAATAATCTTGGTTCTCTCTGATTTTCCCACCATGCTGAAGCCCAGTTTGTAATCTGGGGTTGTCTACTTTATGACTGGGTAAGCTGCAGGAAATTTCTGTCTCTCTCTGTTCCTTGATTTCTCATCTTCAAATCCAGGATGATAATCCCTTCCACGGTAGGTTATTTGTGAAGTTTTGATGTACAATGTGGCTTCCAGGACACAGTTGGCCCCAACACGGCACAGATGTTGCCCCTGAGTGCACACAGATCAGACACTATCCTTTTTGTTGGTGAAAATGTAACTTAAAACGTTTATATACATTTTTTTCTTCCTGACCATGGTGGAAGGCAGGCAACAGAAGACATTCTTTCTGTCTGAGGGGGCTGAAGCGGCTCAGCAGTGGAAAGAAGCAAGTTGGATCCGAAAATCAAGTGTCTTCCACCTAATTTTATAAACGTCAATCTCTAAGACTTCGCCAACTGTTGCTTTTTTGACCCGAGACGCAGTCATGGCTCAAGAGATCAGGGCTCCTGCAGGGTTGTTAACTGCCTGGTTGTAACTCACGGCCACTAACACATGTTCATTAGGACATCTTAATTGGAAACAAAAATCACCATGGATACCGCAAACATGATTTAAGAAGAGTAAAGCAGGCTGGTCAGTTTTCATTTGGGTTTTGTTTTATTTCATTTTATTTTCAATTCTCCCAAAGGCCAGGCACAGCAGCTTCACGATAAAAAATAATGACCTGAGAAATGTCCTTCTGTAACATCCCCATGGCTGTGTGAGTTTGCATAACTCAAATGCGTCTGGAGGGACACATCTTTTTCTCTGATCCTGCTGAGAGTGGGTTGGGGTACCTACACGTGGGTGACTTGGATCCCGCAAACTGCTACCCTGGGATGCCCCAGAAGATGATCTGCAGGGAACAGTATGTTCCTTTTCTAGGCTCTCCTTTATGATTGAACTTGTTCAAGTGATAACGTTCTGAAGTTCCCATCCCCTCGTCCAACTGTTGTTAGGCTGGGGGCCCTCAAACAGTCTTTATTTTTACAGAGGGAGTCCGGCAACCTGCCGCGTATCTTTCGATGGCTGCCTGGTAGTTTTGCTTTGGATCCTGGAATGACAAAAGGCTCGAGATGGGATAAAGGACGCCACTTGGGTGGGATGTGAAGAGGTGTGTGGCGAGTCCTTCTCTTTCCTGGCACTTTTTTCTTTATTCTTTGATTAAAGTCTTTTCTCTTACTTACATCCCCCATTAAGATGTCTTGGTGTCATTTAGGGTGTTAATTGAGAGGAGGTTGTAGCTCATCAAAGCGATTATAAGTGATAGTTAAAAATTTCTATATATGGCCTGTGCTGGAACCGGCACGGTGGGGTGCCATTTTTTCTTTTATCCAACTGACATTGGTAATAATAGATGAAATTATTACTAAATCGCAGCTGCAGAGATGATATCATGATTTTTTTTGTGTGTAATCTTTGATGAAAAATTAATTTTTGAGAGGGATAATTTAAAATGATTTAAATAGTATTATACTGAAGTCCTTGCTGGTAATTAACACCAATCTTGTCAGAAGTGAAACCACTTTTGCAGCTGTTTCTAAAGATACCTACAGTATTTGTAACTTTTCTGTGAGTAAAATTATAGTGTTTGGACTTTATTTTTACTGCACGAGGACCATTAGAAGCAAAAGCCGTCTGATAGGAACCTTTGTTCTTTGAAGCCTAAATCCTGTTTTGTGTTCAGATCTCTCCCTTCCCCCCACAATGCTAGTTTGATTATCTCCAGACCATGGACCGGGCAGGGTGGGTCTCTGTTTTTATTTTTTAAACATAGAAAAGTACTTAACGGTAGATACCATGGGCATACATCGCTTTAGTCCCTAAATATCAGGTAGGTAAGAACAAATAACTCGATGCGTGGAGGACTTAATTGATAGAACAGATGGCCGGTCATCACTCTTCGTTGGTCTTCATCAATGACTTGACTTTCTTCGAAATCTCCTCCTTTCATCGCAGCGGCAAAAAAGCACTCTAACGAGAACTGGCTGAAAATAGACTTTTCTCTGCTGCTTTCTTCATACTTTAAGTGACAGAAGTGAGGAAGTGAGGTGTGTGCACGTGTGTATTTGCCCTATATAGAAAGACCTGCAGGAGAGGTTAAAAAAAGAAATACAGTGAGATTTAGATGGAAAAAAAAAAAAAAGAACCAGTCTACGGGGGGAGCTGCACATTCTTCCAAATCTCGAGCTTCGCTTTCTTCTTTTTTACTGCATGCTGATTTTTTGACAAGATATATGGCACTAGATATTCATGGCAATTGCGGTACATGCCACTTGGTAATTCTGTGTCCCTTCCCCCCCTCAACTTTTGTGTTGAGATGGGGAGGAAGGAAGAAGGGGGGAAAGAGGAGGTTGCCGGTAGGAATGAGTAAGGGGAAAACGGAGAGAACAGGGAAGGGAGGGACGAGAGTTGAGAGCCGACCCGAGAGCTTCGGAAATTGTTATAGCGGGTATCTGTTCATTAAAATTGGAACGACAGCCTCGGCTTCTGCTGCGGGCGCAGATTTATTCCCCCAGAAGGCGACTGGCACTCCTCTACGCTTCCCTTAGGAAAAGAAAGACAAAGGAAGGTAGCATAGAAAGGTCCTCTTGCAAGCAGGAAGGCCAGTTGATGGGTGGGGGTGTGGTGGGGGTGACACTGGGGTTTGCAACGTGGAGGTGGCATCAGATAAGGTCGTCTCGTGCTGTCATACTTGCTGGTTTCTCTTCTAGCTTCAGGGGGCGGGCGATCGGCAGGCGCATCAGAAAGCTTATCCACCAAGCACGGTGCCTTAGGTGACCCTGTTTATACCCTCATGGCCAAGAGGAGGAGGCTTCTGGGAGGGAACAGGCTTGCCCATACAGGACGTTCGAAGTGGGCCAGGCACAGGAACCCAGAGCCGTTTTGCAGGCATGAGCACTAAAAATACGTGTCTTATTTTAAGTTGACCCCTTCTGCATACACTCACACATGTCAAGTGTATACTGTAGGCATTAGTTAATTGCGTTCTTGTATACAACCCAGGAGGTGGGGCCATCATCCTTCTCCTGGTGGAGAAGTGAGGACCTGCCCCAAGCCGCACGGCTTCACAGCGACAGGGCTGGGGTGCTTCCCCTGCCCCCATCGTATCCATAGTGCCTGGCATGGGGTTGGTGCCCTAGAACGTGCACAGTTGGTGGAGGGGTAAATTCACTTCCCCTCTCATAACTCTGGGAATGCTCAGGCAGCTCTTGGCTTTGATTGCTTAGATTTCTGGTTCGGGAGTCCAGGGATTTTAGAATTAGAAACTCCAGCTCTTAATATCCTTCAAGACCACATTCGATGTCATCGGCTTCCTTCAGCTGGAGCCCCACCTGTCAGTCAGGGGCCCGCACCTCTAGAAAGTTTGTTCCCATCTATCGTGACCCTCGCCAGGTTTTATTTTAACGATTTGCTTCCAGGCAGGTCTCTCCCACCAGGCTGTAGGTTCCCTGATGGCAGAGACCAGGAATTTATTCACTTAGGTATGGACTGGTCGCATTCATTCATCCCACAAGCGTTTCCTAAAGGACACATCAGGGATCAAGCACTGTGTTTGGCGCTGAGGATACAAAGATAGTCCCTGTTCTCAAATCCCTCAGAGTCTGGTGGAAAAAAGACCAGTAAGAGTTCCTTGGTTGAATAAATTCATCAATAAATGGAAAAAGAATGAAATCTGAGGGGAGACATGGGCCAATTTTCTCTGTAAAGGGCCAGATAGTAAATATTTGGGGGCTTTGCAGGCTGTAAGACCCTTTGGCAACAACTCTACTTTGCCATTGTAGCTCGGAAGTAGCCCTGGAGAATATGGAAGCAAATGTGAGGGCCTGTTTCAATAAAACTTTATTTACAGAAATAAGCAGTGGGCTGGGCCCACTGACCACAGTTCGGTGACCCCCACCTAGGACCCAGGCCTCATGCACTTCAAAGACAAAGAATAAGTTGAGATGAGTATTATTATTGAGATGAGGCTGCGTGTGTGGGCTGCTTAGGGCCAGATATGGGGCTTGGCTGGATGGATTCCGTAAGATCTTTACGTTCCTAAGGGCAGGTAGACCTATCTGTCCACGACTACTCCAGAGGGACTGACGGTGTGGATGAAAGCCTGATCACAGGCTTCCGTTCTTTGCTCTCCCTGGGCCTTCGCGGCCCTGGGAAAACTTGCAGGGAGGCTCGTGCATTTGGCAAGGCTGGAGGGCGAGGCAGGCGTGGGTGGAGAGCAGAGCGCTGAGCCAGGCCAGCCAGCAAGCCCGGACCCCGCTCAGCAATCGGCGTCCCTGCGCGAGGGCCACGACGCCGTCATCAACCCAGGAAGGCACCGTGTCCTCGTCTGCATCTCAGGCTGGCTTGCTGTCACCAGCCCACTTCCAGCAGCGGGTCCCGCGAGCCTGGAGACGGGTCTGTCCTGACTGGCCGGGCAGAGTGCCCCTCGAAGGGCCCCCAGCTCGCCTCGCTGACTGTCACCTTCCTCAGTGCAGACAGTCAGTGTCCCCGCCTCGGTGTCTGTGCTTTTGGGATTTCAGGTTGTGAATGGGACGTGGCTGTTGGCCTGGAAAAGGAAGATTCGCTTGGCGAAGCCGGGGCTGCAGATGTGGAGGTGGGCGGCTGGGCTGGGCTGCCCCAGGGGTCGGAGCGGCTTTCGTCTCCATTTCACAGATGCTGCTGCAGACCCAGCATTAGGGTCCTTCCGTATCCTCCCAGGTGTGAACGACTTAACCACCCTTCAACACTCTGTTCACAGGCCACCTCCTCCTTGAAGCCTCTCTGATTCTCTGGCAAGTGCCTGGTACTTCATGGGATTAGGGGCTTGTCTTGGAGGCTCAGGGACCTCAGAGTGAAGGCTCCAGCCGAGCAAGACATGTCTATTTTGTTCATCCCAGTATTCTAGGACCTGCCAGGATCGCACCATACAATAGGGCTCCATAAAAACTCGTCCTGAATCAAGCAATTGGTGAACTCCTTGTTTGTGCCTCCTGCGATGGCTCCCACGCGGGGA